>CAJUXJ010002440.1:0-74432 GCA_910589775.1 Avena eriantha
TGAAGAGAACACACATGCAATGACACTGGTGGATCCATGTGTGGATTGTGAAAAGAGCACACATGCAATGACTCTGGTTGTTGTTAGTAAAAAGTGCAGACATGCAATGACACTTCTGGATCCATAGGTGGATTGTGAAAAGAACAGACATGCAATGACACTGGTGGATCCATGTGTGGTCTCTGAAGAGAACACACATGCAATGACCCTAGTTGTTGTTAGTAAAAAAGCACACATGCAATGACGCTGGTGGATCCATGTGTGGTCTCTGAAGAGAACACACATGCAATGACCCTAGTTGTTGTTAGTAAAAAAGCACACATGCAATGACACTGGTGGATCCATATGTGGTATGTGAAAAGACCACACATTTCAATGACACCGGTGGATCCATATGTGGTATGTGAAAAGAACACACATGAAATGACTCCTGTTGTTATTAGTAAAAAGAACACACGTGCAATGACACTGGTGGATCCATAGGAGGATTGTGAAAAGAGCACACATGCAATGACACTGGTGTATCCATATGTGGTATGTGAAAAGAACACACATGCAATGACTCCAGATGTTGTTAGTGAAAAGAACACACATGCAATGACACTAGTGGATCCATAGGTGGATTGTGATAAGAGCACACATGCAATGACACTGGTGGATCCATAGGTGGATTGTGAAAAGAAAACACATGCAATGACTCTAGTGGATCCATATGTGGTGTGTGAAAAGAACACACATGCAATGACTCTGGTTGTTGTTAGTAAAAAGAACACACATGCAATGACACTGGTGCATCCATGTGTGGTCTCTGAAGAGAACACACATTTCAATGACACTAGTGGATCCATATGTCGTATGTGAAAAGAACAGTCATGGAATGACTCCAGTTGTAGTTAGTAAAAAGAACACACATGCAATGACACTGATGGATCCATAGGTGGATTGTGAAAAGAACACACATGCAATGACACTAGTGGATCCATATGTGGTATGTGAAAAGAACACACATGCAATGACTCTGGTTGTAGTTAGTAAAAAGAACACACATGCAATGACACTGGTGGATCCATGTGTGGTCTCTGAAGAAACACACTTTTCAATGACATCGTTGGATCCATATGTGGTATGTGTAAAGAACACACATGAAATTATTCCAGTTGTTGTTAGTAAAAAGAACACACATGCAATGACACTGGTGGATTCATTGGTGGATTGTGAAAAGACCACACATGCAATGACACTAGTGGATCCATATGTGGTATGTGAAAAGAACACACATGCAATGACTCTAGTTCTTGTTAGTGAAAAGAACACACATGCAATGACACTGGTGGATCTATAGGTGGATTATGAAAAGAGCACACATGCAATGACACTAGTGGATCCATATGTGGTATGTGAAAAGAACACACATGCAATGACACTGGTGGATCCATAGGTGGATTGTGAAAGAGCACACATGCAATGACACTAGTGGATCCATATGTGGTGTGAAAAGAACACACATGCAATGACTCTGGTTGTTGTTAGTAAAAAGAACACACATGCAATGACACCGGTGGATCCATGTGTGGTCTCTGAAGAGAACACTCATTTCAATGACTCTGGTTGTTGTTAGTAAAAAGAACACACATGCAATGACACTAGTGGATCCATGTGTGATCGCTGAAGAGAACACACATGCAATGACTCTGGTTGTTGTTAGTTAAAAGGGCACACATTTGAATGGTACTAGTGGATCCATAGGCGGATTGTGAAAGAGATTTTCCCTCTCTCTCGGTCACAAATCTCACAAAAGCCCAAACATGTGGAGATCCCAAACATGTGCTCACTTTGGGTTCTATGCCCTGATTGGCTGACACAGATGTCACGTAGATTGTCTCCACCAACCGTTGATCCCATGTGATCTAACGGGCAGGATAACCCCTCCCTTCTCCACTTTTTTATGCATAGTCAATCCGTGCCACCTCTCTATCCATGTTACCGATACTTTACCTCCATAAACAAGTGAAAATCCATCTATGTAACTAAATAAATAAAATAAATGATCATATTTCGAAGAAGACATCGTCTTCGTCTTTCGGTTTGTCCTCGTCTTCGTCAACGCCATGGTCCCTGCCATCACCGCCGTCGGTGTCCTCCTCTGACGACTCGACATCGCCCCCTTCCTCGAATAAGCGCACTATCTCCTCGTCGGAGTCCTCCTCCTCCTCCTCTTCATAGTCCCACGGGTCCACGTCACTCTCCTCCGCTTCTGCCTCCAACTGATCAATGAACACCTCCTCGTTGGCTGAGTCGGACTCGTCCAAATAGCTATCTCCTCTCTTCTTCCTGGTCTTCTTCTCGTTCCTCTTCTTGTCCGTACACGCCGGTGCAACACTTGCCCCGTCCTAGCTGCTACTTTGCGCCCGTCTGACGCTGCAAGTACCCCACGCTCCTCATGTGCGGCCGGTACGAGCTTCGACGTCGCGGTGTCCTCGAGTGCCGATGTCGATGGATCCTGGCGCGGTCGGACAACGGGCTGCCTCAGCAGGCAACTCGCGAGTGCGGACGATGCAGCAAAGAGCCGGGGACGCAGGACGGTCAGTGGACGGCTTGGACCTGCCATTGCCACGGCGAGGGGGCATCGTGCTCGAGGTAGTTGCTCCGAATGGTCGATGGTGGGTACACAGAGTGGGGTGCTGATCTGATCAAGGACGAGCAGCGGTTTCGTGTGTCGTGTCCATGCATGCATTTTTCGATTATCAAAAAAAAAGTAATATCTCGCGTACTGAACATAATTTGATCACAACAAAAGTGGCACAACGTATTCTAGACTCGTAAATATCCTGTGCGTGCCTATCACGTGGAGTTCGACGGAGTTGGACGTGCCGACGTGATCGTGCAGCAGTTGCAAGCGTCATTGCCCCATCAACACGTGACACACGCACGCAGGATGTGCGCGCCGATTCTCGTGACGACCACCCGACTCGCACTCCCCTTATTATATACTGGATTTTGGGCGGCGCCGAAGACCATTGAAGTGTCCATCGCAATAAAGACAAGTCTCGTCGATTCCCTACCCCTGCATCCCTGGCTTCTTTGAGAAGGTGGACCATACACGGGGGTCTTGTACAATAGTACTAGTACTACTAGACCATCGCCTGTACTCTTTTACTCTTCTCCCACACTAATCACTATCTCCTTCCTCCTGTCGTCGCCACACTCACCCTGCAAGCCATGGCTCCACTGAGGATGGGGAGAGGCCGGTCGACGATCCTCGTGGAGAAAAGGGAGAGAAATCGCCGCGAGGCACTTCTTGCTCTACCAGCCGCTCAAGCACACCCTCTCATTGAGGCCCAATCTCCCCAGACAATGGCGCCAAATGTTCTAGCAGGCGAGGGCTCCTCCCGGTACGGTCTCCTTGTTCTGCTTCTTCTCCATCTCCCTCTCCATCATGATCTTAATCAGCTTCTTCTTGTTTTTCTTCTTCTGGCTCTTCCTCTTCTACGTATTACAGGCCGGCCGTGGAGCCCAAATCCACCACGAAGGAGGCGTTGCAGGACCCGTTCGGTCCCGTTCCATGTCTCAGCGAGGTAGGAAATCTCCACGCTGTTATTTCTCCGAGTTATGATGTGGATTTCTTAGATGATGTCCGCCCCACATTGGTTTTTCTTCTTCTTTTGCGAGTTGTATTAGTTTTCATGAATATGACTGGATCTCTTGGTCTTTCCTTAATACCACTGTTCATAGATTCACTATGGATTTTTTGTGATTAGGATTAGTTTATCGTGGTCATGAATAGATCTCTAGGTCCATTTTTTAACACTGCGGCCAATAGATTCAACGGGGATTTTTTTTATCTGTATTAGTATTCACCTGGGACCTAGAGTGTTACTGTAGAATTCCTATTTCAATTAACATGAACGATGCAGTGATCGAAGGCCGAGTACCGTGACAAGGTGGTCGCGATCAGTTTCAAGATTGCCAACCAACATGAGCTTGCACGCTCCCTCACCCAAGCTAATGAGAGCCTACGCAAGCAATTATCTGTGCAAAAGGAGATCTCGCTAGATTTTGCACGTGACGTCGTTAGGCTGCAGAAAGTGCTCGACCGTAACTTGAAGAGGCAAGAACAGGCCATCAAGATAATCAACGAGCTCACGGAGGAGAAGAATAATCTCGTGGAAAGGTGCATTCTCCTGCAGGACGAAGTCAGCGAGGCACTTAGAGGACGCGTCGAGGACACCAAGGCTACCATCCAAGCCTACAATGATAGGAATCGTTGCCTGGATGCAGTCAAGGATATGAAGGTGGACATGAGCAGAGGGATCACCGTACTCGAGGGTGTCCGGAACGAGGACGAGGAGCTAAGGGCATGTCTAGAGGCGTATTGGAGCAATGCCCAAGTCTGATTCCCGTTATCGGGGACACAAATATCAGTTCGTCCTCCTCTCCTTTTGTAATGTTTAGGGTTCAGGGAGCAATGCCCATGTCTGCTTCCCATTATAGGGTGCAATAAGAATCCTAGGGCAACTCCTTATCTATCTGGACATGTGTTGGTGTTCATGTTCATGAATGGACACCATGTTCTCTTTCCATTATGTATCTGGACATGGGTTTCTGCATTATGAGTTTGCCACTCTCCCACTACTATTTGGTGATATTGGGAAAAACCCACAGCACACTAAACTGCTGATAAATCTTATTTGTCTTTGAAATTTAAATTATGACAGTGGCGCTAGTCGATTCATAAAATGTTGATTAGTCCTAGATTGCTTCTTCCTTGAAATTATGACAGTGCCACTAGTCGATTCAGTTAATTATGGAAACTAACTAGCTTGTCCTGGTGAACTGAACAAACCATACTATGTATTTTTGTTGCAGGGAAAGAGGCGAAAGATCGACCAGGACCTGGCGACCTGGCTAAATGACAAGATAGCAATCCAAAGGGAGAAGCAGAATTCCCAGAATATGGCCTTTGACCAACTGCGCGCTGAAGTCTCGGTCCTTTCTAACAAGTGACAGAAACTGAAGGAGTTAAACGCCGACTAGGCGAAGCTACATAGTGAAGGTCACGCCTCGGCTAGGAAGAAGACGGAGACCATGAAAGGGATCTTGAAGGAAAATATTATGGCTACGAACAAAATTCTCCAATCCGTGACAGAGCGCTGGAACCTACAGCTGAAGCACAACATAGTATTGAAGGAGCTGGCAATTCTTAGGGAGGAAAACAGGCAGCTCCGGGCCAGGCTCTCTTGAACACAACATATGTCTATTTAGTACTAAACTGCCTGGTTTATCCTCTATAGTGGTGATTTTGTAAGCGTGAACTTAACTCTATGCATGATATGTGTGTTCGTCTAAAATTAGTTTGCTCGAGGATTGAGTTTGGCTTAGTTCGGAAAGCGCAATTGCAAGTCTTACAATTAACTAGTTTCAGGCATTGGCACAACATAAATTATTCATCTCGAATTTCCTTTATCCTCTATAGTCTGTCCTTGTTCACCCTCGAACGCCTTCTTCAGTTCCTTTAACAGATCCGCTGTCTTCCCTGAGCTGATCCCTTTCCTTTTCTGCATTATGAATCAGCAACATGTGACTATACTCAAGCTTCTTTGCAGTTCCAACAACCAAGCTCCCATCGATTCCGTCAGTTAGCTCGATTTCTTGTTCCAGATCCTTACTTCGTACCGACAACTTGTAATTTTTTTCAGTTGCATCACTTACATCAGTAAATCTCCCCTACCTTTCCAACTCATACATCTCCCATAACTGTGTCAAACATTTCTTAAGTGCGTCTGGCCACTCAAGATCCACCAACTCTACTGATTTACACACTGGGCCAACCTAAAAACACACACTATAGTGTTATGAACATGCATGATACATTTTACTTCATGTCATAGTTGCACATAATGTAAACAAACCTGATTTGTACAGCCCAAAAACCTTCTCCCAGTGTTACTGCCTTCGAATGCAACTTATCTCCTCAGTTTTAGCCCATGGTCACATGGCACTTCTCCATCGAGATCTAGGCCCTCCCATTCGGAGTCATAGATCGTCCTTGGTACCTATAGGTAAACGCAAAGCTGAAATCGAACACGATTGCATGCACATATGGAGCTCAGATCGAGAGATTTACCATTGCCTAACCCTAGCCCGAGAAAACATAGGAACTCACATCATGGAAGGAATTCTCGATGTCGGAGAGAAGGTTGTCGCTGCTCGACTGGTCGTCCTCGCCGTTCAAGGACAGCATGGCGAATGCGTCGTCGCAGGTGTCGACATTAGCATCGGCGAGAGAGAGAGAGAGAGAGAGAGAGAGAGAGAGAGAGAGAGAGAGAGAGAGAGAGAGAGAGAGAGAGAGAGGGAGAGAGAGAGAGAGAGAGCAGGCTTCTACCGCTGCAACAGTGACTAAATTGGCATGTTACAATAGTTTAATGGATACCATGCCCTTTCCCTAGATTACTGTCTCCTGCCTGATATGGATTCTCTTCACAGATTCTCATTTCAAATATTAAACCTGCACTCCCTCCATCCCAATTTCATTTCCTAACAAAAACATACTAGTATATTACATCATCTAAAGAAACAAAATCATGTCAACTACAAGGTACTTATGCATCAATTCTTCAGTCATGGTTTCACAAAACATTACATTACAATCTCTCAACAAACATAACCACAACATGGTTTCACAAAACATCACATTACAATTTCTCAACAAATGTAATCACAGAAACAAGTATATTACATCAACTCAAGAAACAAAATCATGTCGACTACAAGGTACTTACACATCACTTGTCCTGTCATGGTTTCGCAAAACATTACATTACAGTCTCTCAACAAACAAAATAACAGAAACAAGTATAGTACATCATCTCAAGAAACATAATCATGTCAACTACAATGTATTTATGCGTCACTAGTCCAGTCATGGTTTCACAAAACATTACATTACAATGTCCCAACAAACATAATAATAGAAACAAGTACAGTACGTCATTTTAAGAAACATAATCATGTCAACTATAATGTACTTATGTCTTATTACAACAACGATGGTTTCAGTGAGTGACATGTCCGAAAATCTCAACAGCTCGCATAGCATTATATCGCAATCTCTCAACAAACATAATCAAAGAAACACGCTCTAATGCAACAGCAGTCAATATTACAAATACAGGCAGGGGAACCCCGCGGTCCATATGACAAGCCCAGGGTAGCAACTCTCATCAGATCTCATCAACGTCGACCACCTCATTCTGTTCAACCACTACAGGGGCATCTACATCCACTATAACCTGTTCAACGACATCAGAAATGGTACCAAGGAAGAACACCTTCCTGGTTCGCTTCTTTCGCCGCATAATCTGCATAAGATCTTCAGTATCCAAAACATCTATGAATTGCTGCTTCTTATGATGCCACCACCAGATTTTTGCCATCTGCTTAGGGCCAATACTCATTTCCTTACCGATCATCTCTCTCATTTCATCAAGAGTTATGTTTTTGGAATCGACAGTGATCTCCACAGTACATGACGAAACTGGCTTATTAACTCCCTCATCAAGTTTTGCCATGTATGAATCTACCTCTATGCGTATACTGAACTTATCTAGATCAGCATCTATTGGTCTGTATTCTCTAGGAGCAGAAGCTCTAGCAGCAAGATCTCCAGCATCTGCATACATATCATCAATCATCGCTTCAACTTTCACCTTATGATCAGCTGCACAACACTTCCAAACCATCTGAAGCTCATGGGAGTGCTCAATTTGCTGATAGGTATCATTCATGTTGCGCCACACCAATTTTGTCCTCTGTCTAGAACCCCAGGGAATTCTAGCGGAAAACATATCTACCAGCTGCGAACAGACACAACCTCTTTGCAATTCACAAGCAGATGCATATTTTTCCCGAACACAACCCTCTCACAACCAAAATCAAGTTTTGCAGTGTACTGCCGAACATGAACTATGAACTCATATAGGTCCCTTGTATCAAAGCTGTGCCTAATTTGATTAAAAAGGGGAACATTTCAGTTCATTCAATTCTATTATGCCATAACTAATCTACTTGCAAGATAAGGCACAGATAAGAAAAATTCACCTCTCGCTCTTCTCCCGGGTTTTTTTCTTCGAGATCGAGGTGCTGCATCCGCCCACCGGAGCCGAACAATCCACCGCCGGCCTTGCTTTTCTCTTCAACCCGCTGCTCGTAGGTACCTTGGGAGCAGAATCCTTGCTGGCGTCCTCGCTAACCGGGGCTGAAGACCTCGCCGCTGCTACGCGTTGAGCCCCAGACTTGGGCCCCAACGGACCCGAATCAGTCGGCGCTGTAGCTACAACCTTCACTTTGCAAGACATGCTAGGCTGCCGCCGTCGGATTCAGTGTCACGGGAGGGAGAAAAAAGGTCCTCCGCCGCCGGCAGATTTAGGGTCGGGGAAGGGAAGAAAAGGGACCGCCGCCGCCGCAAGATTCAGTGTCGAGAGTTAGGAAAGTATAGTAATGGATTTGCCCCTACGACATGTGCAGGGTGGCTAAGAAGAGTGACCGGTGAAGAAGGGGCACAACGGGAACTAGTGTAATGTAATATCCTGACTTAACGGGCGCGATTTGAAAATATTGGGTTTGGCCATCATTCACTCGAAAGACCCCTCTCAGCAATTGGTGCCCCAACTTTTCGAATCGCGGTGATAAAAATCAACTTGGGTACCGTGGTGCCTGGGCGACCCAACTTTCGGGCCGCAAAATGATATTCTCCTCTGAATGTTTCACTTGAATTGACTTGGCACATGCTCATGCATGCATATGACTGAAGCAATCAGTTAAGCCTCGATGAATTATTTTTCCTCAGGGGTCTTGAATCACTTTCATGCCATGATTAGTCATGTTTTGTTGCAAGCATGATTATGACAATTATTGCTCTCTCGTTTGTCGCTCCCTTACTATTGCTAGCCTTCACCTGCACTGAGTATGAGCTCTACTCGTGTTTCCAATTCCCCAAAACCAATATTGCCAAAAGTGTCCACCATATCTACCTATTAGCATCATTTGTTATTTCCGTGCATATTCAATATGCCTTGTTTTCTTCCGAATAAAATATTTGCTTCTTATGAGAAAGTTAGTTAGTAAATCTCTCATGAACTTGATGGCACACTTTATTTCTTGCACTTAATAAACCTGAACCATTGGGATTGTCCATGAAAGTTATATGCTTGCAAATTATAGGCTAGGGATTAGCAGAACCGTGTTTTCACGGGGAACGCTTTCAACACCTGTAAATATATACCTAGTTGATATCATGCTCTTTCATTTACGGATGTCGTCGGTGTGAAATAAAAGGGGAGCTTGTAAGTCCATGGATTTATGTATGTGTGTTTGAGAAACGCTTGGGCCGCCGGTCTAATCCATGCCTAATCATGGTGGAAACCTGCAGCGTAACCATAATGAGTATCTATGAAGCATTCTTCTTATAAAAAAGAGAGATAGTTATTGAGAAAAAGAAAAAAAAGAGATATTAGAAAAGAGGAAAGAGAGAAAAAAGCACCATTTTCCCATGGTAAGTAAGGAGATTGCTGAGATACTCGTTGTATGCTTTCCTTGTCATTTTGATATGGGGATTCTTTCGTATCATCGAGCAAGGGGTACCCCGTTGGTGGTTCTCTATGATACGCATGTATTTACTATGACAAGAACTTACCGGTAACTCAAGTTGAGTAGCATGAGGAGCGGCCCTCGTACTCAACATGAGATTTCTAGTTTATAGTTTGTCAAGCATATAACTCAGATTGGACCTTACTTTCACCTTAACCATTTAAAGATCCTTATGATAGGGGCAATGAGAGCTCAAAGCTAATGAGTACCATACTTTCATCATTTGGAAGCCTTTCAAACTTTTCAAAACCTTTTCATTTCCTTATTGAGTCTCCACACATTCTATGAGCACTTTCTTGAGAGCATAGTTGTCATTCTTAGTGTAATGTGCTTGTCCCAAAACTTGATTAATTGTGACATGACTTTGATGCTTGTATCTTTGACATCTTTACTTCTTGTCTTCACTTGAACTTCAGATGTGCCTTGGCACTTATGCTCTACAATCAAAGGCAAGCGAGATACCACTCTATCATACCTTGTTATGAGCATTGCAATGTTGCTTATGTTTATGTTTTATGCTACTTATTATTTTTGAGTTGGAATCTCTTCATAGCTTGCAATGACTATTAAGTAAACTTAGTTGCATACTCTTTATTATGAATTTGTCAATTACTTTGTCAATAACTTTAATCAATAAATATTTGGATAAAACCCCTTGCATTATTTCGAAATCTCACATCTTAAACCAATTTAGCAATTTGACCTAAAACAGTTTCGGTGATCATCAAAACAATTCCAGCTCCATCAAAACCTTTCTCTAGTATGTTTTATCTGGCCATTAGTCTTAGTATACCTTAAGTGTGTCACCCTATGGTTCGCGAATAATGTAGACATGATAGAGACACTTCCCTTATCAATAATCAAAAGGGGTATCTGGACATCCGTACTGACTCATACACATTCGACGATAACTCTTGTGATCGTGTGAACCATTAACATCATATCCAATTCCTTTTGTCTCGCGATATGTTACTTGCCCGAGATCCGATCATAGGTATCAACCATACCCTAGTTTGATATCGTTACTGACAAGTACTCTTTACTTGTTTTGTGATACAAGATCCTTGTGATCTAGTCACATGCTTGCAAGCGGTGCTGATGTGATATCACCGAGAGGGCCTAGAGTATATCTCTTCGTTATTAGGATGGAAAATCCCATTATTGATGGATGAACCTCTACATAACACTTTCAAAATACCGGAACCCACCTTTATAGTCATCCTTTTATGTTGTGACATTTGATGTTATCAAAGTACTCTTGATGTGTTAGTGATTGACATGATCTCATGGTCTAAGGATTAGGGCTACTTCGTATGTGTTTGATGTAGCAATGTAAACTTAATGACTAGATCGTATTGCTATACCTACTTCGGGTGTATGTTCATCATAACATTCTTCTAATGATATGATCATGTTATTAACAATATCCAATGTTCATGATCAGAAAACCTTGATCATCTGTTAATCAACAAGTTTGTTAAATGAGAGGCATAACTAGGAACTCTAGTTTGTTTATTAAACATCCATCTACTAACATTTTCGATTAATACAATTATAGCATGAGAACTAAACATTTATCATAAACATGGAATAAGATAATAAGAATTTTATTATTTACCTCCCGTGCATATTCCCTTCAGGGCTGACGCAGCACCGGTGGGCGGGCGCCAGGGTAGGGACCCATGCCGGGGCCGGTGGCAAACAGACCAGGAGTGCCCAGAACTGATCCCTTCTTCCTTTTCTTCTTCTTGTGGCCCAAAACGGCAGATGGGCCAGCATGAGCGGTGCCATCGCCATAGAGGTTGACTAGCACGGGGTTGAAGTAGGATGGCAAGGAATGATTGGTGTAGGCCGGCATGGGAGCGCCCGCGACATGGGGGAGCTGACAGCCTAGAAAGTGAGATGGGCCTAGGCGAGGAGTGCGTTGTGGGCAACCACACGAGTGATGGTCGAGGCGCTGATCCTCCAAGAGGAGGAAGGAGCGAATCTTGATGAAGGTGGGTAGACATACACGCATCATGTGCGGGACGACGTGCTAGAGATGCTGGTTGAGGCTACCGAGGACATTGTGGACGAGTTCGCGGTCCTTGACGCGAGAGCCGAGGTCACCGAGCGTGTCCGCCATGAGCTTCATCTTGGAGGTGTAGTCGATGATAGAGAGGTCACCTTGGTTGAATCTCTGAAACTCGTCACGGAGGAAGGTGGAGCATGTGTCACGGTTTTTGTGGAAGATGTTGTGGATGGCGCGCCAGAGGAAGACAATGGTGGCGTTGCGCCCCTCCACAATCTCTAGGGTGGACGGTGTGACTGTGGCGTCGAACCACGAGACAATGGCAAAGTCATTGAGCACCCAATCGGTGGTGCCCTGGGCAGGGTAGCCATCAATGTGATCCTGGATCCCAAACTTGGATAGGATGGTGAGGAACTGATCCAGAGACCATAGTTCTCCTTCTCATAATCCAACATGACAAGGACGCGGTCACAAATGCGGAGAACCTGCAGTTGAGGATTGGGGAGGGTATGAGCTACGACCGGGATACCGAAGTGCTCGATGTTGGAGCTGTCATCGGAGTTTGAGGAGGAGGAGTAGCCATACGAGCTCATGGCGGCGGAGAAGGGGTGCCGGCGGGGGAAGCTGTAGATTGGATCTAGAAAACTGATACAATGTAGAAACCTAGGCTATGTATGGGAGACTCGGTATGGGACAACTGATTTCATTGTTGATGATGAATTCGTTGTTATATATAGCTTACAAACCAGCACATATCTTGCACAATAAGAATAGCAAGATTAGGCTGAGATCTATTAGAATATTAACAATAAAGTCTAGAGAAATATCCATTGGGAAATGATACGTATCCTCCGGGGGATCGAAGGAAATGATCCTCCGGGTCGTTGTTCCCTCGGCCGTCTCCCTCAACTTACATGAAGGACATGGATGGTCATGGGTGGGCCCCGCTATCGTGCTTATCATGTTCTTGCTTGCATCTCCCTTCCTCTGCTTTCTTTGAGGAAATTGTCGCCGCCTAGCTCTCTGTGGGCTGCCGCCGACTAGCTCCTTGCAGGCCACCACCACCCTAGCTCCTAGCTGTCACCAGAGATGGAGGTCGCCCTAATTCCCTATCAGAAATAATCCTATCGCTGCCTTGTGCCACCGGGCCACCGCCGACCTAGCTCCATGGCGCCTGCCGTGGGTCAATGCCTTGCATGTCAGCCGCCTGCAGCCCAAGCCAAATGGCTCCTGGATGCTCCGCCCCTCCCATGGGTTTGCCCATGGATAGCCAGCCTAGGATGGTGGTCCTCCCCCGTTGTGCGCGCCCCTCCTTGGTCGCATCGACATACGTGTCCTGCTCCCTCCTCCTCCCATGGTGGGTGTCATGGGCGTAAAACTTTTGTTATGAGGTCTCCGATGACTTCTCCGGTGATATCTCTAGCAAAGTCGGATTTGCTCAATTAGGATTTTCTTTTGCTACAACCATTTAGTTGTTTTGCTAGAATAGTATATACCTTTTGCTACGAGATCTCTGTCGAAGTCTCCAGTGAAGTTGGATTTGCTACAATATGATTTTTTTGCTACATCTGTCTTTTGTTTTCTACAATATCATAAAGTCTGTGCTACAAGTTTTCCCGTGAGGTCTCCCGCCTCCTGGCAAAAGTTTCGGGCGTGTCTCCAGCGAGGTCGGTTTTGCTACATTAGAAAAAACATTTTGCTACATCTATTTTCTAGTTTTGCTACCATAGCATAAATTTTGTGCTATGAGGTCTCCGGTGAGGTTTTCCCCGACGAGGCTCTGAATATATTTTTCCGGGAAGTCAGTTTTTCTACATTAATACTTGTTTTTGCTACAAAGTCTCCGTCGAGTTTCTAGAGTGAGGTCTGATACGTTGCTAACGTATCCATAATTTTTGATGTACCATGCTTGGTTTTATCTACTTTCTTATGTTTTTTCCACACTTTGGAGTACTTTTTATACACTTTCTTGGACTAATCTATTAACAAGATGCCATAGTGCCAGCTGCCTGTTTTCTGCTGTTTTTGGTTCCAGGAAAGTCAGAAAATGAATATTCTCGGAATTGGACGGGACAAAAGCCAAAGTCGGTTTTTCACCGAGGAGGACATGGAGCCAGAATACGAGACGGAGAGGGGCCAAGGGGCAGCCACACCACCTGGCCGCGCGGCCAGGCCTGGCCTGCCAGGGGGTGGTGCGGCCACCCAAGGCACCCCCTTGGCCTCCCCTTTCGCCTAAAAGATGCCTCTGATACAGAAACCCTAGGAACCCGATCAAAAATTCCACGAAAGAGTCTATAGCCGCTGTCATCTCCATCCCTAGATCGGGAGGGATCAGAAGCTCTTCCCGACACCCTGTCGGAGGGGAGAATTCACCCTGGAGGCCTTCTTCATCATCATGCAAGCCTCCGGTGTGATGCGTGAGTAGTTCATCCTTGGACTACGGGTCCATGTAGTAGCTAGATGGTTGGTTCTTCTCCTTTGTGCTATCATGTTTAGATCTTGTGGCTCTGTTCATGATCAAGATCATCTATTTGTAATCCTACATGTTGTGTTTGCGGGGATCCGATGGATATTGAGATACTAATTCAGATTGATCACCAGGGCCGTCGAGCAACAAGCACCGGGAGTCGACCCGCGGGGCCGGATGTACTCCCGCTCCTCAGCAAGTAGGGTGGCCTCAAGCGGCCACCCTACAATCACCAATGCTGTGACATGCCCACCACTGCAGCCACTGGCAAACCAACCGCAGGCCGCCAACCCCGCACTCTCCACCAACAAACCACGATCGGTGAACAACACGGTCGCTGCCAACGGGCAACCAATCGACGCCCACACGCACATCGTCAACAACCAGGCATGGCGGGCGCGCCAGCCCAACGACTTGAGGCACACCCTCAGTAATCGCGGTGACCCCAAACCAAGGGGCTCGCTCAGCCGAGTCGGCCCCCAATGCTTTGGGCCTATGATCAGAGGGGAAAAGTACACCGCTAACTTCAAGGCGCCCAAAGATATCGAAAAGTACGATCCGACGTACGACCCAGCAGTGTGGCTGGACACATACCTCATGGCGATGGGAATGCCAGCCACACCGACCTGCTCGCCGCTCGCTACCTCACCCTGATGATGGAGGGTGCGACCCGGCAATGGATAAACACCCTCCCCGCTGATAGCATCGACTCCTAGGAGGAAATGCAGGATGCCTTCGTCAGGCACTTCGAGGGATCCTACACCCACGCCACCACCATAGAAGACCTAGACCGGTGCATCCAGGGACAACGCGAGTCGACCCGCCACTGAATCCAAAGGTGGCAAGAACTATGGATTAATGCTTCCGGCATCCACCCGGACACGGCGATACATTGTTTCAAGAACGCGTGCCGGTACGAACCCCTAGTCGCTAAGATCAAGCGGGTCTACTGGACGCTCGACAACATCCCCGACCTCCTCGAGATCGCCAAGCGCTACGCGGAGGAGGACCCCAACCAAGACTCCGACAACGAGTCGGGAGGAAGACGTCGCACCGGCGGCCACGATAGTGGGCAACAACGCGACATGTGCTATAGCAACACCCGCATCACCGGCAAGCGCCGCACGGACGGGCAAGTCAACTTTGTTGCCAACGCGGGCTATGGCCAACGTGACCCAAAGAGCTACCGCCACGACGGATGAAATTACCACGATAATGGAAACTACCGCGCCAACAACGCGGCAAGGCCAAAATTCGACCCCGCCGCCCTGCTCAACCAGCCCTGCATCTACCACATCACGGAGGGGAAACCCGCCACCCACACCACCGCGGACTGCCACTCTCTCAAAGAGATCAAAAAGGCAAGGCGAGCAAGGGAAGACCCCAACAACAACCCACCTCGGGACAACAGAAACGCCGGCGGCTTCGGCAACACCGTCGGCTCGCTACACACCTTCACCGGACTCGGCACCAAGCGCGAGAGGAAGGTGCTCGCCCGCGCAGTCGCCATCAATGTGGTGACACAGGTCGACATCCCACGCTTCCTCAACTGGTCCAAGAAGAGCATCACTTGGAGTCGCCAGGACCACGCTCCCAAAATCGAGTATCCAGGGCGAGTCGCCCTGGTAGTCAGGCCCAAAGTGGCCGATTATTGGCTACCCAAAACATTGATGGACGGCGGGAGCTCCATCAACATCATGTATCTAGACACGTTCAAAAGGCTATAGCTCTCGGAGTCGGCAATCCAGGCGACCCTGACAACCTTCCACGGCATCATCCCCGGTCGGAAGGCATACCCGATCGGAAAAGAAACGTTACCGGTCACCTTCGGCACACTGACAAACTACCGCACCGAGCGAATCGAGTTCGAGCTGGTGAACTTCCGCAGCCCCTACCACTATGTCCTGGGACGCCAAACGTTTGCCAAATTTATGGCGACTCCCCACTATGCGTACAACATGATGAAGCTCCCAGGGCCGAGCGGCATCATCACAATCCACGGCGACCCCGATATGGCCGTGGAATGCGAGGACAAAGGCGCTGAGCTCGCCGACACCGTCATCGCCGTGGAGACTGACCACGCGGAGGAGCTCGCGAAATATGCGAGCAACATCAACAAGGACGACCCCACCATACTAAAGAAGCCAACCGCTGTGAACTCCACGTTCGAGGCAACCACACATACCCGCGTCGTCAAGCTCGTCCCGGCCGACTCCAGCCAGACGGTCACCATTGGGGCACATATGATCCCCACATAGGAAATCACACTCATCGGGTTCCTCCATGAGAACCGCGACATCTTCGCATGGAAACCTTCCGACATGCCAGGTGTCCCGAGGGAACTCGCTGAGCACAAACTACACGCCGACCCCAAAGTGCGACCGGTAAAGCAGTCGCTGTGGGCCTTCAATGAAGAGCGCCGCCGAGCAATCACCGAAGAAGTGCAATGCTTGTTGGCCGCAGGCTTCATTCGGCCAATAAAACACTCCAAGTGGCTGGCGAACCCAGTCCTGGTCCTGAAAAAGAACAACACTTGGAGAATGTGCATCGACTACACCAACCTCAACAGTGCTTGCCCGAAGGAGGAGTTCGTCCTATACCAGGATCATCGACTCGACCGCAGGATCGTAGTCGCTGTGCTTCCTCGACGCTTACTATGGTTACAACCATATCAAGATGGCGGTCGAGGATGAGGAGAAGACGGCATTCATCATGCCATTCGGCGCCTTCTGCTACACGACCATGACGTTCGGCCTCAAGAATGCTGGCGCCACATACCAAAGATGCATGGAGGAGTGCCTCGCGAGCCAAATTGGCTGCAACATTCACGTCTACATCGACGATGTGGGGGTAGAATCCACCCGCCAGGACGACCTGCTCGCCGACCTAGCCGAAACCTTCGCAAATCTGCGGAGGTACAACATCAAGCTGAACCTAGGAAAGTGCACCCTCGGTGTCCTCACGGGACAGCTACTGGGATATGTAGTCTCTAAGTGAGGCATTGAAGCCAACCCCACCAAGATCGACACCATCGCGCGACTCGGAAAACCTGAGTGCCTACGCGACGTCCAGAAGCTGGTCGGGCGATTCACGACTCTCAGTCGCTTCATTCCCTGACTAGGCGAGAAGGCCATGCCTCTTTATCGCCTGATGCGCAAGAACCCACGTTCCAATGGGACACGGAGGCGTACAACGCACTCAAAGAAGTGCTACTCGCGGCTCCACTACTCGCCGCACCAGTCGACAAAGAGCCCATGCTCGTCTACGTGGCGGCCTCCAATCAAGTTGTCAGCGCTGTAATGGTCGTCGAACGGCCAGAGGAGAGCAAGGAGCGCCCCGTTCAGCGCCCTGTTTACTACATCAGCGAAGTCCTAACGGACTCAGGACAGCGTTACCTGCAGTACCAGAAACTGGTGTACACAGTATTTCGAGCTCAGCGGCGACTCCCCCACTATTTCCAAGAGCACCCAATAACGGTGGTCTCATCCGCACCACTGCAAGACATAATATGGAATCGTGAGGTGATTGGGCGCGTCGCCAAGTGGGCCGTCGAATTCGGCATCCACAATATTAAATACGAGCCCCGCAAAGCAATCAAATCACAAGCCCTAGCGGATATCATCGTAGGTTGGGAAGAAGCGCAGCAGCCGGAGAAGCTACCATATCTCCACTACTGGTCGCTACATTTCGATGGCTTGAAAAATGCCGACAGAGCAGGAGCCGGGGTCATTTAGACCTCACCCAAAGGGGACAAGCTCCGATACTTGCTCCACCTCAACTTCAAACCCTGCACCTACAACATGGCAGAATACGAGGCCCTCCTTCACGGCATGCGGGGAGCCAAGGAAATGAACATCAACCGCCTATGGTGCTACGGCGACTCCGACCTAGTCGCCGGCCAGGTCGCTGGAACATGCAACGCCGTCTCTCCAACAATGATCGTGTACCGCCAAGCGGTAGACCAGCTGGGAGGACACTTTGACAGCTATTCTGTTGAATGGATCGACAGACGCAAGAACGAGGAGGCAGACGCCCTTTCCCGCATCGGGTCGGCCCGACAAGCGCCACCAGCAGGTGTCTTCCTCGACATCATCCACAAACCTTCGGTCAGCCCACCAAAGGAGATCGACGTTGGGATACCACTTCAACCAGAGCCGGCCCTAGTCGCCATGGTTGTGGAGCCTAGCGACTGGACAGCACCATACGTCGCCTTCCTTGAGCACAAGATCCTCCGAAGCAACGAGACGGAGGAACGAATGGTCGTGCGCCGCTACAAATCCTTCGTCATCATCAACGGCGAGCTACACAAATGCAGCATGACTGGCGTGTTCCAGCGCTGCGTACAGCCAGAAGAAGGCCGCAAGATCCTCTAGGACATTCACGCCGGCGACTGCAGCCATCACGCTGGCGCCAAGTCGCTGGTCGCCAAGGCCATGCGGAACGGCTTCTACTGGCCAACCGTGCACACCGATGCCACCAACATCGTCCAATGATGCGTCGGGTGCCAGAAGTACGCCAACCAGACGCACCTCCCTGGTTCGGCACTCAAGACCATCCCCATCACATGGCCATTCGCCGTATGGGGCATGGACATGGTAGGCCCGTTCAAGAAGGCCCCATCCGGCTTCACCCACCTCCTGGTCGCGGTCGACAAGTTCACCAAGTGGGTCAAGTCCAAGCCAATCAAAAAGTGTGACGGCAAGACTGCCACCAAGTTCCTACGCGAGCTCATCTACCGATACGGCTACCCGCACAACATAATAATGGACAACGGCACCAACTGCGCCAAAGGGGCCATGGCGGAATTCTGTGAAGAGCACGGCATACGACTCGACCTCGCCTTAGTCGCCCACCCAGAGTCGAACAGCCAAGAAGAACACGCCAACCAGAGCATCCTCCATGGGCTCAAGCCATGACTCCAGGTGGCCCTCGAGTGCACCCCAGGATGCTAGGTCGAAGAGCTCCCTTCAGTCATATGGTCGATCCGCACGTCCGTCAATCGCTCCACCGGGTTCACACCCTTCTTCATGGTGTACGGTGCTGAAGCCGTAATGCCAACAGACCTGGAGCACAACTAACCTCGAGTCGCCAATTACGTCGAGGCAACAAACGAGACCGCACGCAAAGACAGCATCGACCAAATCGACGAGGCGCGTGACCTGGCTCGCTCCCACACCGCCATTAACCAGCAGGGACTCCGCCGCTACCATAGCCGCCGAGTCCGAACTCGCACCTTCCAGGAGGGCGACCTGGTCCTATGACTGGCTCAAGACAAGAAGGGCATGCACAAACTCTCCCCCCCCATGGGAGGGGCCGTTCACCATAGGGCGAGTCCTCGGCAATGATGCCTATTACCTCATCGACATACGAGGCGATGGACAGCTAGAGGTTGGGAGGCCATGGAATATAAACCTCCTCCAGAAGTTCTATACATAGAACCGAAACATGTACTCATTTGACATATATAATGAAATTCATTTGGTTCACAAAATTGTGTCTACTCGCCGCATCCTTGTGCCACTCGCACTCGTACAATCAGTAGTATGCTACCTATGAAAGTCAACCCTTGGTCGAGCGACTGGCACGGCTAAGTAGTACGGCCCAAGGGGACCAAAAATACTCAGGCCTTGGGACGTCCACGAAAACGCCAACCCGGAGCCACCATCGGAGTCGCCTAGCCCGACTGGCCTACCGGGCCAACACGACCGGTATACGCTTCTTACAGCGACCTGTCCTTCCCATCCTCGCGCAAAGCGACTCGAACGGTTAAGTACCACGCACGGGGACTCTGCAATAATGGAACCCTCATGCGGCTCGGGAACACACTAAGTATGAGAGCTGCCTTGGACTCGCCCAGCGACTGGCTCCCTGAGCTAGGGGAAGAGACACGTTACAAACAACGCATTAGCAACCTACAACAGGAACGCGCCTTATACGGCTAAGAATCACGCTCGGGGACTCGCCTACAAACAAAACCAGTCGCGTTCGGGGACTCGCCTCTTCAGGAGACGCAAAGGATAAACAAAACACAATAAAAGAAAACACATATGTACACAATCGAGATATACCCCATTAAAGGGCGGACGCGCTCGGGGACTCGCTCAACAAAAAATAAAATGCGTTACACAGTCACGGTCGCATTATGAGTTGATTGACTCCTCTTACTCAAAATATTGTTCACATTACAGAAGTCACCACTTGGCATACATCACAAACTGCCCAACGATACTATCTTTTCCGCAGATACCACCTCCCTTGACATGAACAAAAGGCTGCCACGGGTTCATTAGGTAGGTCATCAGCGACTACGACAACACCGACTATAAGGATTGCTCCGACTTCATATCGCGATGCTCCGGCTCGGGGTCGCCAGGCGCCAATACCGTTTCCTGGTATGGAAGAAGATCCCCCATCGCCAACACCCGATCAGCAAAAGGGGCAGCCTTGGTAGTCAGCTTCAGCACCTCTGACATCTCCACCGTGCCAGTCGCCGAAGGGTAGCCGCTGGTGACATCGTCGAGGTCGAAATCGTCGGGGAAGTGGGCGAGATCCAAGCTCAATGCCGTGGTGGCCCCACGCTTGAAAGCCGAGCGTGCCATCCACTCCACGACGACGGGCGCCTCCTCTAGATAGCGCCACATTTCTGTAAGCCCCCTAGGAATAACCTCGGTGGGGGATATTCCTTGAAGGACCACTTGGACGCACAATGCCGAAGCCGTGGCCACGTTCACCACGGCAGTCACGCACTGCGAGGCATTGAAAGTCTGAACCACCGGGTCGCTTTGCCCAATCACAGCTGAAAAATCAAGCGTCAGTGACACTATGGACCTCCCCAATCGGGGATTCGCCAAACGTGTTAAGCAAAAGACGGAAACTCACCAAGAAGCTTGTGGCAGTTCTCCGTGACATGCTTCTACAAGGCAGCATGATCGTTCTGCAGCCCCACGATGATCGAGTCTGTGTCCTTGCGCTCCTCTTCAGCCGCAGCAACCGCAGCCTTTGCTTGATCCTCGGACGAAATTGAGGCTGCTTTCGCCTCCTCTAATTCCTGGATCAGCAAGGCAATTCGCCAATTTTCCGCGTCCAGCTCAGCAACTGGAACATACCCTTCACGAGCCTTGGAAATTGCAGCTGGAAGACCATCTGAAAAGGAAAGAGACAAATCATCAACGCGCCACACACCAACAGGTCACATCGGAAAAACAAAAAGAAAAAGAAGCAAGTACTTACCAATAGCCTCCTGGAGTCGCCGGTTTGCTTCCTGCACCACGCGTAGATCCCGCTCCAAACGCTCCCTTGCGGCCTGTCGATCGGTCGATTCCCTCAGCAAACCCTGCAAAAGCAAAAAAACTCAGAACTTACCAAGAACTATATCCAGTTCCTAGCTGCTGACATTCAGCGACTAAGAACTCAGGGACTGGAGAGTAGAAAGAAATTCAGTTCCTAGCCGCTGAAATTCAGCGACTAGGAGCTCGAGGACTCGAGAGTAGAAGAAAGCCAGTACCTAGCCGCTGAAATTCAGCAGCTAGGAACTCGGGGACTGGACGTACCTGAATGGCGGCGCCAAGCATCTTGTGCAGTTCTCCGGCGTCAGTCGACGGGATCGTGAAGGAAGTGCGCCCACGACGGGACCCAACATCTTCATTGACGATCTCCGGGCTCTGTGGAGACTGGTTATCCGCCACACCTGGAAACCCCCTAGCCATGAAGCGCGGGAATGTTGCCGACGCCCTATCCGGGGCACTGGTCGTCAGAGCAGGCGCTTCCGTCGCAGGCGCGACCATGGCTGGCTCCGACCGTGCCGCCACCACTTCTTCGGCAACTACAGCGAGATCGGACTCCATGGCGCTATCCATCGCCACAACATCGTCGACACTCCCATTTTGCCTCTTTGCGCCTTCCACGGTCGCCACATCTCCGGAAGGCTTCCTCTTCTTGGGGAGGTCACCCTCTCCCATGGTGGCGACTAGCAGAATCTTCTCCAGTGAAGGACAGCCAATCTTCTTGGCCCCAGATCTGCCAAAACTTCCACAGTCAGCACAATGACAATACAAAAACGAGACACAACTCAGAATGGAAAAGCCAATACTTACTTAGTGACTGGAAGAACGCGCAGCCCCGTGCTGATGTGGGCGGGCTTGTCCAGCTCTAGGCCTAGCTTACGCGTGAGACTCCTTTCAAAGACATCTGAAGCCCATGACACCGCAGGCTTCCTTGATGATGAGGCCGCGGTCGTTGGAATTTCTGGCTCCGGAGACGCGGCCGCCCTTGAAGGTTGCGGTGATCTCGATGTCGCGGCCTCAGCCACCTCCTAGCTTGGGTCCCTCGAAGCTTCAGGTGCGATCACCGCCAGAGGGACTTCTACCGCCGCCTCGGTGTCCTCGTCCCCCAATCCCTTCACTGGAATCACATCCTTGGGGATCTTGGGCGAAGAATCGGGGGCATCCTCGTCATCGGAGTCATCGTCAGACTCAAACACCACTACCGACTTTGACAGCGACACTAACTTCTTCGCCGGTGACTTTGGTCTGCGCGTGGGTTTCACTGGCATGGCTGTGCGCCGAGACATGTGCTCTTGCACGTTCTCGTTGCCCCCTTCGCGTTCGTCGAGACTGCTACTCACCGCGAACTCGCGCTGCTTCTACATGCGGGTCTTGCGAGCAGCATGCACCGGGGGAGGAACCTCCTCCTCCTCGTCACTTTCGGAGGAATCTCCCTCGGAAACTTCGTCGAGTTCTTGGGGAACCTCTTCGTCGAGCGGAGGGAGCCAACCTTCCAGTACCTGGAACAACTGAGAATGACCACCAATGAGTATCAAACAAAACGACTACATGTTACGTTGCAGATACGGTGACTGGGAGGACAACTTACTGTGGGGGCTTCGTTCTTCACGGGAGTATACGGGGCGAGCCCGACCGATACAGTGGTGAACTCCGCGTCAGTGATCTTCTTTGGGGCGGCCTTGTAATCCTCGGTCTCCCATGACTCTTTGCTGGTTCGGGAGGGATCGTGTTTCCCGCTATACTCATACATCCAATGCGGCCAAGCCGCTAGCGGAACCAGACGCCGCCCGAGCCAACAGTGGTAGAGGTTGATCGAAGTCAACCCCTGGTCCTTCAACCTCTGGATCTGGTCCATCATCTCCGTGACGGCCATCTTCTGGTCTTCAGGGAGCTTCTTCGGCGCCAGCCGGCGAGGCTCGCTCCTTTCGGTGACGAACTCAGGGAGCGCCACCTCGCCAGAGGGAGTGGATTCCTTCACATAGAACCAGCTCTTCTTCCACTCGCTCGCAGCTTTCTTCGGCAGAAGGAGCTTGACGAAGTTGGCCTTCGGCTTCAATTGGAACGTCACGCCGATGGCCGCCAGCATCAAGCCGTTGGATGCCTCGTGCGCGATGCAGCCGTGGAAGAACTCTAGCCACATCGGGAAATGAGGCCTGCAGCCGAGGTATCACGCGCAAAAGGCCACAAAGATCGCCAGCTGTTCGATGTTGTGCGGGCCAAGATCCGACGGCTTGATTGCGTAATATGCATAGAAGCGTCGGAAGAAGAGCGAGTGGGAAACCCCAAACCTCTCTCTAGGTGGCTGGGGAAACAAATGAATTCGCCGGCTCGCGGTTTCGGTTCGGTCTCGGAGGGAGGGGAACCTGCTAGTTCCCCTTACGGAGGACTCCAGCATCCTCGAAGGACTTGAGCTGGGCCATGGTACACTTGGATTTCCCCCATGAACCTTTGGGAGGTGCCATTGGGAAGGATGTGGAGTCGCTCGGTGCAGAAGGATCGGATCGAGGGAAGATAGAAAGAATGAATGTGAGAGAATGAAGAATGCGGGGAAGGATCTGCAGAGCTGATTTCCCATTCCCCTTATAGAGGAGCGCTACCCGCCAAATTCGGGGTAGCCGTTACCTGCGGTAATTACACCAAAGATACCGTTGGAGTATCCAACAAGTAGTTTGACCAGGTTGACGGTCCAACTCCTCCATTCCACTCACCGGCAACTAGCCCTGTCCACTCGCCGGAGCAGTGACTTGGCAGTTGTGACATTCGCCGGAGCGGTGACTAGGAGCCTGGGGAAATTTTCCCTGGTTTCAGTGGAGTCCACCACCGATTCGACTGGGTGTCCAAATTGGACTCGCCTACTTTGACTGCCAACTGACTACCTACGTCCGATTCAACGGTGGCCACGGGACTACTGATGGGGATATGCCAAGTGGGGTATACCAAGTAGGACGTTCTGATTGGGGCAAAAGGACTCACGAATGGGTTTGCGTGACGGTGACTGGAATGCGACTAAGATGAAGGCCCGGTGATTGGCGACTGGAGGCCTAGGTGCATACCAGAAGCCGAGTTGTATTAGGTCAAAGCCTCCAAGTCCATACCTTGTTCGATTGCAACTTGTAAAACCCTAGCGAGGTGCCTCATATATAAACCTCCCTAGGGTACCCTCAGGACTTACGTTCCATCATACACCCCTTCAAGCGACTCGCTTCTTAGACGCCGAGCTCACCCTCTTGTAACTCGCTCTCCAATAATCTACTCTAGCAGGAGTAGGTCATTACCCTCCGGGGGGCGAACCTAGATAAATCCATGTGCATTTCAATCAATCGCTGCCTACTACAGCGACTGCCGTGGTCATTTCCACGACATAATAACTTCCAAGACTCAACAAAAGAAAAACTTACTGAATAAAAAAATGGGTTATCTCCCAATATGTGCTTTTCTTTAACGCCTTTGAGCTAGGCATGATAATTTCGATGATGCTCACATAAGAAATATGAATTGAAGTAAAAGAGAGCATCAAGAAGCAAATATGGAACAAATTTAAGTCTAACCCACTTCCTATGAAAAATAATCTTGTAAAGAAACAAGTCATGAAAGCACAAAGCAACAAGCATAGGAAAGCAAAACAAGTGCAACTTCAAAATTTTCAACATAAAGAGGGGAAACTTAATATTGTTGAGATACATAAGACCATGTTTCCCTCTCTCATAATAACTTTCAGTAGCATCATGAATAAAATTAACAATATAACTATCACATAAAACATTCTTATCATGAGCCACATGCATAAAATAATTAATACTCCCTACATAAACATAGTCATTCTTATTAATTGTAGTGGGAGCAAATTCAAAAAAATAGCTATCATTATTATTCTCATCACCATAATCATCAAATATAGGAGGCATATTGTAATCATAATTAATTTTCTCCTCAATAGTAGGTGGACTCAAAATATCATATCCCTCATTGTAATTGTCATACATTTGAGGTATAGTATCATCATAAGCAATAGAATAGTTATCTTCCAAAGTGTGTTCATTTGTAAACATATCATCCTTGGAAGGAACATGGATAGCACTAAATAGTACAGCTATTATTAATATCATCATTTTCGGAATTGGTACCAAAGACATTTTCAATATCAAAAGAAGTGTCTTTCCCCATCATGATCACTACTATAGGTAATAGGCATAGGAACATCATCGAGTTCAGACTCATCAAAAACTATAATAGGAGCAACATGCTTAGGGGAAATATTGTTTCCTCTCTCCTTTTACTCTTCCTCTTCTTCTTTTCTTCTCCTCTTTAGGAGGGAGAGGCTTGAAAGGAAGCTTCTCCATATACCATGGTTTATTGTTAGAGACAATAGAAGAAACTTTGGAGGATTCCTTCTTTTCATTAATAAGATCAAAACACATATTAGTCCTATCATATTTTGGTAAAACCTCATCTTTTATAATATTTTGTATGTAAGTATTTGTGTGGCAATTATCAACACAATAAAGATGAAAACCATGCAGGACGCTATTCATACCAAAAGTACTCATATCTACCAAAGAAGTTTTTCTTGATAATTCTTCACACCCCAAAAATAATATAAGTTCATCATGCTGATTAGAAGTGATCATGTCATCACAATAAAAACTTGAAGTACTTATTGTATTCGAAGGGCTATTATTATGGCCCGAGCATCGAAAATTGAAATGACCCACTTCAAAACAAAGTTCACAAATAAAAGGATAGAGGGCACAAACTTTTTTACCAAGATCATTTAGAGCCCTATACCACGTTCTAGTTTTTTCATTCATGTGGGTGATACAATATTCTTCTTCAATTTGATTCTTCTCTAAAGGTCTATGTATTCCACCAAAATTAACATGCTCATAGTACTTCCAGAGGTTTGAGCATGTTTATTGCTATCATTAATAACAATTTAATTTTCCATGCAAGTGTCTTTAAAAGGCTCATGATACATGCCCCATTTTTCTTTAGGGGCATTAATATGAGAAGCAAAGGCACTACAACAATCAACAAGAATTTGAGGATCAATACCATATTTAGCACTAAGCTCTTGAAAATCAGCCGTTTCAGCGAAAGACTTAATGCAATCATACTCATAGTTTATACCTAGTTCTTTACCTTTGTCATTATCCCAATCTTCGGTATTGCTTTGAATTGTTTCAAGAAGATCCCACTTAGGTTTGACTTCCTTGCTTGTGAAGGATCCCTCTACACAAGTATCTAGATAGTCCTTCCAATGTCCTAAAAGCCTTGCATAAAAATTATTAATAATAATATTATTGGGGAGCTCATGAATGGGACAATTTGAGCATTAGTGAATTCAGTCTCCCCCATGCTTGGGCAATACTTTCTCCATCATGAGGATGAAAATTATAAATGTAATTCCTATCTTTATGAATTTCATGAGGAGGATAAAATTTAGAGTAAAAGAGAGATTTAAGTTCCTTCCACTCCAAATGATGAGGATCGTCTAGTAGCTTATACCACTCCCTTGCTTTGCCCTTAAGTGATAAAGAGAATAGCTTCCTATTAACTTGGTTCACTGAAATACCTCCAAACTTGAACAACTCGCATAATACATGTATAAAGAGTAAATGATCACCAGGATGGACAATTCCATCACCAAAATAGCCGTTATTCATAACACATTCAACCATTTCCATAGGTATTTTAAAAGGGATGCTTTCAGTATGTGGATTTAAAATATCACAAGTATCATTAGAATTACCAAATATGGGAGATAAAGTATCATTAGAGCAAATTTTCTCCTTTAAAGCTGGGGAACTAAAAAGATTATTTTCATAAAAACTAACTTCCCCAAGCTTAGACGTTTCCATAGCATTAGTAACAAGGGTGTTCAAAAAATTCATACTAATAACATTGCTATTAGCATGCAAAGAAAGTTCCATGGGTTTTTTAATTTTCTTTTCAAACCATTCATGTTCTACCTTAGGAAAAATACTAAAAAGCTCTCTAATTTTGTTGTTGTTTTCCATTAAGCCTAACTCGTGAAAATAAAAACAAGAAACAAAAAGATATAATTGCAGAATCTAAAGGAAATAACTTCGAGCACTCACACACCAGCAACAATACTAGAAGATAGCTTAGTAGCTAGAAGATGTGAGTACCTTTTACCTTACCTCCCCGGCAACGGCGCCAGAAAATAGCTTGATGTCTACGCATGCTTCTATTCCTGTAGACAGTGTTGGGCCTCCAAGTGCAGAGGTTTGTAGAACAATAGCAAGTTTCCCTTAAGTGGATTACCCAAGGTTTATCGAACTCAGGGAGGAAGTGGTCAAAGGTATCCCTCTCAAGCAACCCTGCAATCAAGATACAAGAAGTCTCTTGTGTCCCCAACACACCCAATACACTTGTCAGGTGTATAGGTGCACTGGTTCGGCGAAGAGATAGTGAAATACAAGTAATCTGGATGATTATAAGTGGTAATTGCAATCTGAAATAAGACTGGCAGCAAGCAAACATGTAATAGAACTGATTGTAAATGGTGTTTCAATGCTTAGAAACAAGGCCTAGGGATCATACTTTCACTAGTGGACACTCTCATATAAATATCATATCTTCATGATGCTACCCTGAACTACTCTCCGGTTGGACGATGTAGGGATATAACAGCACACCTTAAAGTTCGCATTCCCTATCTAGATAACCCCTCACTATCACCTTGAGCTCTAGATAGTTCCAACAAACACCACAATCTCATAGAGACATCCAACTCAAATTATACTCATGATAAGTATGTATGTAACCTTAGCCAAAGTGCCACACGGTGTGCACACTGTCAACTTCACACACGTGGGGATAAGCAGAGATTAATTAAAGCACTTGAGTAGCAGAATAGATTACAAAGCTCATGATCTCATAAGATCACGCATAGTAAGAGAGATGAACACATAGCTACCGGTAGAGCCCTTAGCCTCGAGAGAGAACTACTCCCTTCTCATCATGGAATTCAGCAACAGTGATGGAGATGGCGGTGGAGTCGATGGAGATGGCTCTGGGGGCACTTCCCCATCCTGGGAGGGTGCTGGAACAGAGTCTTATGTCCCCCAAATCTCCTCTTTGGTGGCGGCAAGGCTGTGGAACTTTTCGTGCAATTCTGATCGGGTACTTAGGTTTTTCGTCCTGGGAGGCTTTTATAGGCGGAAGGGCAAGGTCGGTGGGCGCCCGAGGGGCCCACACCACCCCCTGGCGCAGCCTGGGCTAACCCGCGCCACCAGGTGGTGTGGCCACCTCGTGGCCCCTCTCCGTCTCGCCTTCTGACTCTGTGAGTCTTCCGGTAAAATATTGACTTCGGCTTTTGTCCGGTCCAATTCCGAAAATGTTTCTATTCCAGCTTTTCTGAAACCAAAAACAGCAGAAAACAGGCAACCGGCACTGTGGCATCTTGTTAATAGGTTAGTTCCAGAAAATGTGTAAAAATACTCCAAAGTGTGGATAAAACATCAGAAAGTAGATATAAAACAAGCATGGAAAATCAAAAATTATAGATATGTTTACAACATATCAATGTGTTATGTTGGGGATATGCTATATGGGTATCCTCATAGCATATCACCAATCCTCTCAACCCGGGTGGCCCATAGTTGGTAGCAAGGCCTATGGCCTGCTAGGCGGCCCAGTTAGACAGATCCCAAAGAGAGGCCCATGTCGGATAAAGGAAGGCTACGCAGGAGTCACCGACATACTCGAAGCCTTGTAGTACAAGACACGGAAGACTAGTTCGTATTAGTGTAGGACTCTTTACCTTGTCCGGCAAGGACCTTTCCCTGTAAACCCTAGGTCTTGGCACCTTTATAAGCCAGCCTACGGGACCCTTTAGGGCACAACGTCATATATGATACACAACACCCTCGCACAGCGAACTGATCTTTGTTTTTTTTAGCTTAAAAGGACTGCGAGGCAAAATCCCCACAGCAATATATTAAACATCCACCAGCACCAAGAGAAAGTTTAATTACAAAGGGAAAGAAAGGAAGGAGGGTACCAAAAACCTATATACTTATAGCTACCTATGTACAACCACAAATAATGAGCATATATTATAATAAGCTGCCTATCTAGGCCATGAAAGAAGCGTGGTGCTTGCGTTTGATCCTATGCCCAAGCATGGATAAATCATATTTGAAATTCCTCCTCCAAGCATTAAATGAAGGTTGCTCATTTTTGAAAATCTTGTCGTTTCTCTGTTTCCAAATGTTCCAACACACCATAATAACCACCTCCATGAAAAACGATTTATTAAATTGAGCTTTAGCTGTTTGAAATGCCAACTGAACATCCTGGCCGCTCCATTCAATTTGCAAATAATTCCAAACCCTCTGGCTGAAATTGCATTCAAAGAAGAGATGCAAGCGATCCTCATAAGCTCTAGTGGGACATAGAACACAATGCGTGTCATCAGTAACCCTCCAGTTTCTCCGTTGCAGAAGGTCCCTCGTGTTTACACGGTCATTAAGCAATAGCCAAGCAAAGAACTTCACTCTCAAAACACAACATGACTTCCAGATCCACTTATAAGCATTCATCACTAACAGATCCGAGTGCAGGTGCTTGTAGTAGAGAGAAGGGCTGTAACTATCACCCCCAATGTACACCCATGAATATCTGTCAATGGATAGTGTATTTCGATGAATTGCATTAGCAAGTTGTTGATATTCCTAAAAGGCAGATGCAGTAAGAGGGCGGTAGAAGAGTGGGGCAAGATCCTCATTATGACTATAAACCTCAGCTGCTGACATACTCTGCTGGAGCAAAAAGAGAATAGCCTAGGGAATCTCTCGGCCAAAGGTTGTGTGGATCCATCAAACAACCACCTACCTGACCAGAAAATAAAGTTGTCACCCCTTCCAGGCTTAATGGTTGATACAGACCTAAATTGATCTACCAACTTAAAAACATCTCTCCACCAAAATGAGCCACAAAGATTTTCAGCATGAGGCACAGCATCAGCATAGTAAGTTTGCCAAATAAGTTTCACCCAGGGTATATTTGCTCGATTATAGAATTTATCCAAATGCTTCATTAGCAGCGCCTCGTTCTTCTTTTTTAAATTTACCAATCCCACACCACCTTTGTCCTTTGGTTTAATGAGCATCTCCCACGCAGCCAAAGACTGCTTAGGTGTGTCAAGATCATCTCTCCATAGACATTGTCTCAAGATTCTATCAATAGGATTGATGATTCCCACTGGAATCTGTAAAGAGCACAAGAAGAAAATGGGCATGGAGGAAATCGCAGAATCAATCAGCTACAACCTAGCTCCTCGAGATAAGAAACAGGATATGGAAGTTAAACGCCGCTCCAACCTTGTGACAAGAGGCATAAGGTCCTTCATCTGAGGATTGGCGGTACCCAACGGAAATCCCAAATATGTGAAAGGAAGACTTGCCACTTGACAACCAAAAGCATCAGCCAACTTAGCCATAATATGATCAGAAACATTAATTGGGACAAAGCTGGACTTGTGATAATTTACTTTCAAACCAGTAGATTTTGAAAAATCTGAGAGTAGGCATTTCAAAGCCGTTAGCTGATCCATCTCAGCAGGCATGATCAGAAGAGTGTCATCCGCATATTGGATAATAGGAAAGTCAGGATCTGTAGTGTTAATAGGTAAAGAAATAGACCCTTGGTTGAGAAAGTCATTGACAACATCCTGTAGCAGATCAGAACCCAAGATATACAATGTGGGTGACAATGGATCCCCCTATTTAACCCCACGTTTGCACTGAAAATGTTTTCCAGGCACCCCATTCAACAGAATAAAAGATGTTCCAGTAGTTAAAATAATCCTCACCCACGTAATAAACTGATCATTGAAACCTTTATGCTTCAAGACTTGAAGAATCGCTTCATGCTCTATAGTATCAAAGGCCTTGGCAAAATCCAGCTTTAAAATAATAATAGGTATTTTAGACGTGTGACCTTGATAAAGGTATTCAAATGACCAAGCAATACAGTCTTGAATAGTCCTGGCTTTGAGAAAACCGTACTGATTTTTATGTATGCACTCCAATATTCTATTCTGCAATCTGTTGGACACCAATTTTGTTAAAAAATTGAGACATAAGTTTGTCAAAGAGATAGGTCTGAAATCATTAACACATTCAGAAGATTGAACCTTTGGCACAAGGGTGATTAAAAACTCGTTTATGTTCTGCAGTCGGACAGTGCCCTTGTGAAAATCTTTGGCCAAAGTATAGAACTCCTCCTTGACCACAGACCAGGAACTCTGTAGAAATTTTCCATTAAAATCATCCGGTCCCGGAGCTCTGTCAGCTGGCATCTCCTGCGAACTGATCTTTGTAACTCGGTGTATTGCCATTATAGTGATTTATAGCAGGAGTAGAGTTCTGCCACTGTCTGTAAACACGCTCTGTGAGGACCCCCTCCATGGCGTACTCGTCGGCAATACCACGACAATCCTCCAAAGATCTTTTTGCGAGAAACCTGAGATACCCCTCGGCGACCAGCTCCTACAGATCTTCGGCGGATAGATCATAGCCTCTCCACACCCCCTTGTGGGAGTTGTTTTCTTCTTCAGCGGCTTCGGGCACCGCTCATTCTTGGTCATCTCTGGTGGATTCCGTCACGACGGAGACAGGAACGACCACCCCTCCGGCAGGACGGTCACTCCCTGGGATGGCTCTAGTGTAGCCTCAGGAAACGTCGCCTTGGGCCTCTAGCGCACGTATTTCAAATGGCCTCCGAGGGTTCTCGCAAAAAGATCTTAGGAGGATTGTCGTGGTATTGCCGACGAGTACGCCATGGAGGGGTCCTCACAGAGCGTGTTTACAGATGTGAGGTAAGGCGGAGAGTTGGCGGGTACGAGGTAACACAACTTACCCAGGTTCAAGTCCCACAATAGTGGCGGAACTCTACTCCTGCTATAAATCACTATAATGGCAATACGCCGAGTTACAGAGATCGGTTCGTTGTGCAAGGGTGTTGTGTATCATATATGACGTTGTGCCCTAAAGGCTCCCACAGGTCCGGCTTATAAAGACACCAGAACCTAGGGTTACAGGGAAAGGACCTTGCTGGACAAAGTAAAGAGTCCTACACTAATACTAACTAGTCTTTGTGTCTTGCACTCCAAGGCTCTGAGTATGTCGGTGACTTCTACGTAGCCTTCCTTCATCCGTCATGGGCCTCCCTTTGGATCCGTCTAACTAGGCCGCCCAGTAGGCCATGGGCCATGCTGACTCGTGTACTAACGAGCTCGTTGGGGAACCCCAAGAGGAAGGTATGATGAGCACAGCAGTAAGTTTCCCTCAGATATGAAACCAAGGTTATCAATCTTGTAGGAGCAAGGAAACACCTCAAAGGTGTAGCTAGCTGAACTTTGGGAGGGCGCATACTGGTGCCAGCACCAACATGGAGACCTGCACAACACAACCATAGAACTCTGTCCCCAACTTGCGATGAGTTTGTCAATCTCACCGGTTTTGCTGAAAAGAAAGGATTAAACGTATCGAATGGAAGGAAGTAATAGTTTGCAGAAAGTAAACACAAAGCAGTAAACATTTCTATTGTAGATTGTATGTAAAAGAAAGGACCGGGGTCCATAGTTCACTAGAGGTGGCTCTCCTTAAGATAGATAACATGATGGGTGAACAAATTACAGCGGGGTAATTGACAAACATCGAGAAAGCATACAAGCATATACTAATCATCTTGACTCCTTTGAGATTCGATTGGGCATTACAACATTATACATAGACCGCCATCCAACTACATCTATGACTAATAATCCACCTTCAGGTTATCATCCGAACCCCCTCCAGTATTAAGTTGCAAGCAACAGATCATTGATTTACGAATTGCGTGTAAAGTAAACAATACGATTGTTCTATGAACAAAGGATTGTTGTTTTCTCCCTAGTAGCAATAGCACATCTAGTACCTTAGAGATTTATGTCACTTCCCTAGATTACCAGAGGCATGAACCCACTATCGAGCATAAATACTAACTCTTGGAGTTGCTAGCATCTACTTGGCCAAGATAGCTACTAACAACGGAAAGCATGCAAGATCACAAATAACAAAGAAATGATAGAATCAATAATCAATCTGAAATAGCATCTCAATATCCATCGGATCCCCGCAAACACAACATGCAGAATTACAAATAGATGATCTTGAGCATGGACGGAGCTCACAAGATCTAGACATGAAAGCACAAAGGAGGAGAACCAGCCATCTAGCTACTACATGGACCCGTAGTCCAGAGATGAACTACTCACGCATCACACCGGAGGCTTGCATGATGATGAAGAAGGCCTGCAGGGTGAATTCCCCTCTCTGGCAGGGCGCCGGGAAGAGCTTCAGATCCCTCCCGGTCTAGGGATGGAGATGATGGCGGCTATAGACTCTTTCGTGGAAATCGGGTCCTTCAGATCTCAATTTCATCATACTCAGTCCTGAAAGAACAAGCAAGGGATGAGAGGTTTGGATTTGAGATTAAGGTTTTTTAGAGTTTGACCCGTTTGAGAGGTCGAGGGGAGGTGGATTGGAGTGCTTGCTAGCCCGGAAGACCTATTGTGTCGGATTTCCGTGTCAGAGGCAATATATAGGCGGAAGGAGAGGCCAAGGGGGTGCCTGCGGCGGCTAGACCACCCCCTGGCACATGCCAGGCCTGGCCGCGCGGCCAGGTGGTGTGGCCAGGCCCCAGCCCCTCTTCGTCTCGTATTCTGGCTCCAGATGTCTCCCGGTAAAATAGTAACTTTGGATTTTGTCCCGTCCAATTCCGAGAATATTCATTTTCTGACTTCCTGGAACCAAAAACAGCAGAAAACAGGCAACTGGCACTTTGGCTCTTGTTAATAGGTTAGTCCAAGAAATCATATGAAAAGTACTCCAACGTGTGGACGAAACACAAGAAATTAGATAAAACCAAGCATGGAACATCAAAAATTATAGATACATTTGCAATGTAAACATCCCCAAGCTTAACTCCTGCTCGTCATTGAGTAGGTAAGTGATATAAAGAAAGAATAATTTTTTAGGTGACATGCACCATCATAAACTTGATCAAAGTATTTGTAAAACATTCAAAGCTGGGATCATAGTACTTCAATCATAACATGAAAGACAAAGTTCTAGCAATAAGAGAAAGAAACTATGTTGCAACATGAAAAGTCACAAACAAAAGATTCATGAATAACAATGCTTTGCAAGACGTTTGTTTGTTTCACATAAAGAAAACATGGCATAATAGTATTCATCTTGTCCCTCATAGAGCAGCAAATATAAATGCATAGGACACCTTCAAAGTTCATAAGAGTGACTAGATACAAATAGTTTAAAACAAGCAATATCAAGTTATGCATCAATCAACTAGTCTTGGGACAATGCACATAGAACTAATAATGGCCACTATGCTCTCAAAGTAGGTGCATAAAGGTAGAAGGTGGAGACTCAATAAATATGTGGAAGAAAGGCCTTCATAGAAGGAAGCAGAGATTCAAGTTTCATAAAGAGCTTCCAAAAATTATGGTACTTATAGCTTTCAGCTCTCATTGCCCCTATCATAAGCATCTTGAAGTGATTAAGGTTAAAGTGAACAAACTATGGTGTACATGCTTGACGAAGTATAAGTTAGAAACCTCACGTCCCTTGAATACGAGGGCAGATCCTCATGCTATTCAAGTTTAGCCACCGGTAAGTTCTTGTCATCGTAAGTACATGTGTATCATAGAGAACCACCAACAGGGTACCCCTTGCCCGATGATACGGAAGAATCACCATATCAAAATGACAAGGCAAGCAGACAACGAGCATCTCAGCAGTCTTCTTATTTACCATGGGAATATGGTATTTTTTTCTCTCTTTCCTCTTTTCATAATCTTTTTTTTCTTTCTCTTTTTTCCTCAATATAGGACTCTTTTTTATAAGAAGAATGCTTCATAGACAACTCATTATGGTTACGCTGCAAGTTTCCACCATGCCAGCATGGATTAGACCAGCGGCCCAGGCGTTTCTCTAACACATATACATAACTCCATGGACTTATGATACGTCCATTTTGCATCACTATTCTATGTTATAACTCACTGTTATTCATTGATATATTTCATATTAAGTGGTGATACTTATGTTATTTCATCTGTTTTTGAATGGTTGATGACTTTTGGAGCATGGACCGCTGCAGTCAGGATTCTGATGGAAAAGGTGTTGTTTGGAGGCAAAATTCGCGAAGATCAGAAAATCCGGGAAAATATACGGAAAATCCTATTTTTCCAGAAGACAAAGGAAGCCAGAAGGGGGGCTGGAGATGGGCCACAGGGGGCCCACACCACCCCCTGGCGCGGGCCACCCTAGGCCGCGCCACCAGGTGGTGTGGCCGCCCTGGTCCACCCCTGGCACTCCCCTCTGGCGTATATTATCCTCCCGAAACCCTCGACCACGGAAAGATTCCGCCTCCTCTGCGGGGCGGAAAACACCGAGAGAGAAAGATCTCTCTGGCAAACAGATTTCTGCCAAGGGAATTCCTTCCCAGAGAGGGGGGATCATCGTCATCAACACCATCATCAAGCTGGACTTCATCAGGATCATCATCATCATCACCATCATCATCACGCATGTTTGCAAGGGGTATAATCACAAGTATGTGTTAGTCCTAGGAAGGTCGGTACATTAGCATAGGTTCACCCACACAACACTTAGCAAGCTAAAGAAGATTAATCAACTATATGAAGCGAAAGCACTTGACAGTCTTCCCATGTGTCCTCGAGAACGTTTGGTCATCTTAAGTAATACAATCGGCTTGTCCTTTGCTACATAAAGGATTGGGCCACTTGCTGCATTTATTCCAACTGTCTTATATTTACTCGTACTTTGTTTACTTGCTTTATCAAAAACCCCTAAAAATCCGTTTGCTAAGTATTTGCAGAGAATTCCTGATCCATACCACTAGCCAGCACCTTCTTCTCCTTGTTGGGTTTGACACTCTTACTTATCGAAAATACTGCGATACACCCCCTATACTTGTGGGTCATCAAGACTATTTTCTAGCGCCGTTGAGCGCTATTGGAGAGTGGAACTGGTAAAGGAAACTTCTACTGTGAGTATTGTTTACTTATGTTAGTTGCTTCATTTTCGTTATGGATAATTCGCTAAGTTTCTTATTTGGTAATGCTACTACCACTGTTAAGGTAGTAGATAAGCCACCACCTGCTGAGAATGATGCTTTCAAAATTCCTACAAGAATTATTGATCGTGTTATGGATAACTATTATGTTGGGGACGGAATTGTCCATCCCGGTGATCATTTACTCTTTATACACGAATTATTCGGGTTGTTCAAGTGTGCAGGTATTACTATAGATCAAGTTAAGAAGAAGTTATTCTCATTATCGCTGAAAGGAAGAGCTGAGGAATGGTATAAGCTGATGAAGAATGGTCAAGCTCTGGAATGGGAGGAAATAGTGCCTCTCTTTTATTCAAAGTTTTATCCTCCTAGTGAGATTCATAAAGATCGGAATCAAATATACAACTTTCTTGATGGAGAGATTACAGCTCAAGCTTGGGGGATATTGAAGTTACTAATGCTCAAATTTCCCATTCATGATCTCCTCAACAATATTATTATCAATAACTTTTATGCAAGGCTCCCTCTACATGACAAGGATTTATTGGATGCTTCTTGTGTTGGATCATTCACTCGCATGGAAGAAGAAGCTAAATGGGATCTTCTGGACCATATTCAAGACAATGCTGAAGCTTGGGAGAATGACAAAGGTAGAAAGTCAAGTATAAATTATGATTATGAATGCATTGAATCTTTTATGGGAACTGATGACTTTCAAAATATTAAAAATGCTTATGGTCTAGACTCTCAAGCTATTGCTTCTTATTTTAAGGCTCTTGCTTCCTATATTGAAGTGCCTAAAAAGAAGTGGAATAAGTATCATGAACCTTATAAAGATGTTGCTAAGAGTGTTCCTGCAAGAAATACTGAAGTTTATACTGCTAATCATGTCTTACATAAACCTTACATTGAGAAAATGCCTTTCCCAGTTAAGATAAAGGAACATTCTTTGATAGCTAGTATGGTTAATGAAAGTACAAGTAAAGTTGTTGAACCTGATAAAAAAAGGTTGATGAACCTATTATAGCAAATGTGAAAGACTTTGTTACTAAATATGAAGAAGAGGGACACACTATCCTTTGTAAGGATACCTCTAATATTGTCTCACAAAGTAGTATTATGGGAGCTAGTATTCCTATGTTTTCTGTTAGAATGAGTGATCATTGTTACGATGGTCCTTGTGATAGTTACATTGTTAAGTTTATGCATGATATTGAAAGTTACTATGAGAGAGGGAAAAGTGTTCTTATGCATCTCAATAATATCAAGTTTCCTCGTTTTATGTTGAAAGTTTTTATGTTGCACTTTTTTTGCCTTCTTATGCAAGTAGCCTCTGGCTTCAACAATTTGTTTGTTTACAAAATTCCCTTGCATAGGAAGTGGGTTAGACTTAAACTTGTGTATTTTTTCTTTTTAATGCTCTCTTTCACTTCAATTCATATTCCTGAGTGAGCATCTTCAAAATTATCATGCCCATCTTAATGGCTATAAAAAAAGAGCTTTTTGGGAGACAACCCAATTTATTTTTTCTTTCAGTTTGTTCTTGTTTCTTTGAGTCTTGGAAGTTATTACTTCGGTAATAACCTCTCTTTATCTGTTTTGTTTGGTTTTTGTGTCAAGATCAATCTCTAATGAGAGAGAAGTAAGATTTGGGGAAGTTGCTGTCTAGAAACAGATTTATGTGCTTCACCGTAAAAATTCGTGAGAGATCTCTGTATGTCGGATTGAGCTGTAGTTTTTTGTGCTTCTGCCCCAGGTTGTTATTTAACTTTCCTTAGTTTTGCACTTTTTGATTTGAGCAACACTAGATTTTAGAAAAAATTGATCTTTACCTCCTGGTCTGTTTTGACCGATTTTGCCACTTTTGCATTTGCTTCTTTATTCGATTTCCCTTTTGAATTCTTTTTGGGTTTTCGGAAGGATTTGCTACAGTAGCTTATGTTTTGATGGTTTTCAGTTGAAATTGGACTCAAAAGGTTTTATCACTTCACTTATACTAATGTTGCTAATGAGAACTGTATAAAGTTTTGTGTGAAAGAAATTTCCAGGAAGGAGAGATAATGGTGTAATAAGGAAGTGAAAGGTTTTATGACTCAAGTAATAAGTGTATGAATATGAAGATATCGATGTTATTCAAGTGATGACTCCGGAAGAATCTACTAGATACCAAATTCAGAGTCCTGCAGAGTCCATTTTCAAATAGGTAACAGTTCTGGTATGGAAAGTTCCGCGAAAATACTATCCAACTATATTTTTGCAGTTTTCATTCAATAAGGAAAGCTACGAAGAGAAAGAGGGACGGAAACGGAGCCAGGAAGGCTCACACCACCCTGTGGCGCAGGCCCACCCCTGGTCGCGCCACCAGGTGGTGAGTCCACCCCGGACTCCGCCTCCGACTCGTTTTCTCCCAGTACCTTCTTTTTGTTATGAAACTTCGTAATATATAACCCCCTAGATCCCCCGAGGGTCGCATATTGTGTTCTCTTCGTGTTTTTGGTTCGATATGTTTCTGCCAGGACATACCCTTTGAAAGTTTAGAAGCACAATGGTGTCCGCCAAGGATAAAGGAAAGGAGCCTATGGAGGAAGATCTCCAAGACCCCAAGTAGTGACTGGTACCTTTAGTCTCTTGCCCAACATCAAGGGAAGCCCTACGAGTCACTAAGGAGTTCTGCGATAAGTACCGAGACTTGAGGAGGAAGTTGGACATGCTTCAATGGGAGAATAATAGGCTTCGCAAGATGCTGGAAGATTTCCTCATGTCAACTAAGAAAATATTACCACCACCACCAAAGGAGTAATTCGTCATCAGGTTTCGCATCCCCTTTGTTCCAAGCTTGGGGGAGTGCCGCGGTATCACATCACTGTCTTCTATCTTTTTAACTTATTAGTAGAGTCATATCATGAATAGAGAAGTTATTATGTAGGATGGTTTGCATTATGGAAGTGTCCCCTCTCTCGTTAGATATTTATCCCTTGGTGTGAGTTGCCGTTATGGAATATTGATGAGAAGTTCTATCATTTACTCTTTTGCATAGCTTATATTAGTTTTCAATGCATGGTTATATGATTGATCTTGTTGTTAGTATTGTTAGCACTTTGGGATCATTGAGTTAATTTAGTTGGTTTTGGAAAACCTGACTCGATCAGTAGCCCACTATTTTTGAGAGTTGAAAGAAAAAGATAAAAGTACTCTAAAGAAAAAATTATTTCATCGTCTTTCTTTCTTGATTTGCTCGTAAGTCTAGTATTCTCTAGTTAAGATCTTTTGTGCTTCCAAGGAAGATTGCATGTTTTTTTTATCACTTCTATGTTTGGTTGTTTCCCTCAACTCTTATACTTGCTACCCAGCCTTGCTAGCCAAAAACCTGTACTGAGAGGGAATTCTTCTCGTGCATCCATTCCTTAAACCAAAACCTTTGCCATTTGTGTCCAACATACCTACCTAGTAGCGTTATTGCTATTCCAAGTAAATTCTTGTTTTGTCTACCTCCCAAATTAAACTTGTTATGTGAAAAGTAGTGATTAAAGCTCTCACGAACTTGATGGCACACTTTACTTTCTTGCACTTAATAAACTTGAACCATTGTGCTCACATATGTTGTGTATATGCTTGCGCTTTGTAAGTTGTGAATTAGCAGAACCATGTTGTCATGGGGAACGCTTTCAACATTGCACTGGTACTTTGTACCTAGTTGATATCATGTTCTTTTGTCTATGGATGTCGTCAGTGTGAAATGAAAGGGGAGCTTGTAAGTCCATGGAGTTATGCATGTGTGTTAGAGAAACGCCTGGGCCGCTGGTCTAATCCATGCTGACATGGTGGAAACCTGCAGCGTAACCATAACAAGCATCTATGAAGCATTCTTCTTATAAAAAGAGAGAGAGATTGAGAAAAAGGGAAAAGAAAAAAAGATATTATGAAAAGAGGAAAGAGAGAAAAAAGCACCATATTCCCATGGTAAATAAGAAGATTGATGAGATGCTTGTTGTCTGCTTGCCTTGTCATTTTGATATGGGGATTCTTCCGTATCATCGGGCAAGGGGTACCCCGTTGGCGGTTCTCTATGATACACATATGCTTATGATGACAAGAACTTACCGGTGACTAAACTTGAGTAGCATGATGAGCGACCCTCGTATTCAAGGGACATGAGATTCTCAATTTACAACTTGTCAATGCATGTCCTCATATTTGATCACTTTAACCTTAATCACCTAAAGATGCCTATGATAGGGGCAATGAGAGCTGAAAGATTGTAAGTATCATAATTTTTGTGAGCTCTTTATGAAACTTGAGGGGCCTCTTTGAAGGGCCTTCCTTTTACTTTTTAGTTGAGTCAGTAAACCTATTCCCTTCTATCTCAGCAAGTATTTTGAGTTGTTGTGTTTCATTCATTCATATGATGATTTCTTCAATCATGTTTCTTATGTTCCTTGTTTTGCACATTGCTCTTATATTGATGTTTACTACTTTGAAAGCTATCATTGAAAACTAATTATTTGTGAACTTCAGCAAATTATCAACTATTTTTCGACCAAGAGCTAAGCTTGCCATTACCAATCATGATTTACTTTATGTATCTTTATTGTGTTTCCTTTACTTATTGCAAGTTAAGTTATATAATAGTGAGTTGTCTTCTATTATGATCTATGTATTTAATGAATGTGATGCTTCTTGTCCGTATTCTTTTATCGACTCTTCACTCCATAAACCTGAGGCCATGTTTATTGAGCTTAGTTTCGCTTGGGGACAAGCAAAGTCTAAGCTTGGGGGGAGTTGATACGTCCATTTTGCATCACTATTCTATGTCATAATTAACTGCTATTCATTGATATATTTCATATTAAGAGGTGATACTTATGTTATTTCATCTGTTTTTGCATGGTCGATGACTTTTGGAGCATGGACCGCTGCAGTCAGGATTCTGATGGAAAAGGTGTTGTTTGGAGGCAAAAATCGTGAAGATCAGAAAATCCGGGAAAATATACGGAAAATTCTATTTTTCCAGAAGACGAAGGAAGCCAGAAGGGGGGCTGGAGATGGGCCACAGGGGGCCCACACCACCCCCTGGCGTGGGCCACCCTAGGCCACGCCACCAGGTGGTGTGGCCGCCCTGGTCCACCCCTGGCACTCCCCTCTAGCGTATATTATCCTCCCGAAACCCTAAGAGTCGGGGAGCGACCACAGAAATATTCTGCCGCCTCTGCAGGGCAGAAAACACCGAGAGAGAAAGATCTCTCCGGCAGACAGATTTCTGCCGGGGGAATTCCTTCCCGGAGAGGGGAGATCATCGCCATCAACACCATCATCAAGCTGGACTTCATCGGGATCATGATCATCATCACCATCAGCACCCTCATCACCATCTCCATATTGCTGTAACAATTGGGTTGAATCTTGCGTAGTTCATAGGGGAAACTTTCCCGGTGTTGATTACTCTTTGTAGTTGATGCTATTGAGTGAACCATTGAATTATTGTTTATGTTCAGATTGTTATACATCATTATTCCATCTCTGATCATGATCCATATGATGTCTTGTGAGTAGTTCATTTTGTTCTTGAGGGCATGGGGGAAGTCATGTTGTTAGTAGTGGAATTGTGTTGACAAAGATTCAATGGTTTGATATTTAAGTTGTGGTGTACTTCTTCTAGTGGTGTCATGTGAACGTCGACTACATGAAACTTCACCTATATGGGCCTAGGGGAATGCATTGTGTATTTGGCTACTAATCGTAGGGGTTGCCAGAGTGACAGAAACCTGAACCCCCATTAGGAAACCATTGCACAAGGGACGTAAGGGTCTTAGAGTTTAAAGCTGTGGTCAGGCTTTTACCTTAATTACTTTCTTATACTTACGGATGTTTGCAAGGGGTATAATCACAAGTATGTGTTAGTCCTAGGAAGGTCGGTACATTAGCATAGGTTCACCCACACAACACTTAGCAAGCTAAAGAAGATTAATCAACTATATGAAGCGAAAGCACTTGACAGTCTTCCCATGTCTCCTCGAGAACGTTTGATCATCTTAAGTAATACAACCGGCTTGTCCTTTGCTGCATAAAGTATTGGGCCACTTGCTACATTTATTCCTACTGTCTTTTATTTACTTGTACTTTGTTTACTTGCTTTATCAAAAAACCCTAAAAATCCATTTGCTAAGTATTTGCAGAGAATTCCTGATCCATACCACTAGCCAGCACCTTCTACTCCTCGTTGGGTTCGACACTCTTACTTATCGAAAATACTGCGATACACCCCCTATACTTGTGGGTCATCAACTTACAAGCTCCCCTTTCATTTCACACCGACGACATCCATAGAGAAAAGAGCATGATATCAACTAGGTACAAAGTACCAGTGCAATGTTGAAAGCGTTCCCCATGACAGCATGGTTCTGCTAATCCCCAACAAGTAAGTGCAAGCATATACAACACAGACGACACAATGGTTCAAGTTTATTAAGGGCAAGAAAAGTAAAGTGTGCCATCGAGTTCGTGAGAGCTTTAATCACTAGTTTTCTCATAACAAGTTTAATTTGGAAGGTAAATAAAAGCATGAATATACTTGGAATAGCATACGCTAGTAGGTAGGTATGGTGGACTCTTTGGAATAACTTGGTTTAGGGAGTTGGATGCATGAGTGGATCTCATACTTGGTTGTGGAGGCTAGCAAAAGACTGGGAGCGACAAACTAAGAGAGCAATAATGGCCATAATCATGCAGAGCGACAAAACATCATTGATAAAAGCATAAAGTGATACTACAAGTTGAAAACTAAAGGATCATAAAGGCTATGGTGACTTTGGATATTCATAACATGGTGTGAGCATGTGCCAAGTCAACCCAAATAAAGCATCAAAGGAGAATACCATAATACTAAGATTTAATATGCTAAAACAACGCATGATTCATCCAAGGCACATTAAGCAATCTCAATTGTTTATAACAAGTCATGCTACAGCAAAGAATACTAAGCATAAAGCCAAAACAATATCAAGCATGGCATGAAAAAGCATAGGCCACAGTAAAAAATAAGCTCTCTTTACCACTTAAGCATGAGCTTTCCTACCCTTTTCCAATCCAAACCAAACTATTTCAAAACCAATGTATGAAAGAGGGGGTCCAACCAATTTATTCAGAAAACTAAGCAAACAAAGCAAATGAAAAACCAAAACAAAAACGAAAAAGAAGACGCTCCAAGAACAACACAATTGTGCATGAAACAATAAATATGAAGCGTTTGGAAGAAACCTGGGATTTTTATTGATGAAGAAGGGGATGCCTTGGGCATCCCCAAGCTTTGATGCTTGTACTTCTTGGATATTTCTTGGGGTGACACGTGTGGCATTTCCAAGCTTTGAGGCTTGTACTTCTTGGATATTTCTTGGGGTGACACGTGTGGCATTGCCAAGCTTGAGCTTTAGTCCATCCTTCATCCTATTACTCATTCCTTCCATACACCTGAATTTTTTCCTTCATACAAAACTTCACACAATCTTTATTAGCAACATTAGTGCACTCAAGATAATAAGTCTTTAGGTTCAGTTCTTACACCAATAAAACTTCCATTAACACAATAGATAATGTAGCACTTCCCTAAAAAACCTCAATTCCCCAAAAGAACTCAAAAAGGAACCAACAAGAAGCAAATGCAGAAAATGGCAGAAATCTGTCAAAACAGACCAGCAGGTAAAGACGAAATTTTGTGAAGATCTTCTGTTGCTGAAATCAAAAAGTGTTGAACTAAGGAAAGTTAGATAACAACCTGGGGCAGAAGCACAAAAATTCACGCCTCAAAAGGACGTATAGAGATTTTACATGAATATTTATGGTGAAGCACAAAAATTTGTTTCGGGACAGCAACTTTCCCAATCATTACTTCTCTCTCATTAGAGGTTACTCTTGGCACAAAAAGAAAATAAAAAGGATAAGGAGCGGTTATTATTGAAGTAATAACTTCCAAGACTCATCTAAAACTTTTGGGTTATCTTTCAATAAGTACTTTTCTTTAACGCCTTTAAGTTAGGCATAAGAAGCAAGAAAAAGAATGAAGTGTTCTCAAATGAAGAAGCATTAAGATCAATACCAGAAATATCTTCAAGAAGGCAAGGTATATCATCCAAATAGGTTCTAGATGATCCTCTCTCAATGCTCTTAGGTTCGCTATTTTCATCAAAAGGGTTTTCAGCAACAATCCAATCAAGATTCTTTTCTATGGCCTCATGTATTGCTACCAGTTTAAAGGGGATTGGTATCTTAGTTTCCTCCCCATTAGGTTCAGTTTTGTTCATCTTTTCTCGTGTACCAATAACATCTACGCATGAGCCTAGCATATTAAAGCGTTCAAAGACTTTTCTAGCTTCCTTGGCAACACCATAGAATTCCTTAAGCAAAGTTTCTAGAATGAAATCCCTCTTTTCAGGGTCCTAAATTTCTTTAAGTTTCAGAAACATTACTTGCATTAAGGGGTTAAGGTTAACAAACCTAGCTTCCAACATGTGAACTAAATAAGCTACAACAATATCATAGTTTGGAGCAAGTTCTGCAAGGGATCTATCCTCAATATCCTCATGTTTGCTAACATGATTAAAGAATTCTTCAATATTATCTTTTCCAATTTTAGAGCCACTACCTATTGAAAGGTCTTTCAGGGTGAATTTAGGGATCAACATGGTGAGCTAAGGAAGATGCAACAACTAAAGGAGACTTAATTTTTTGTGTTTTTAATAAAGAAAGCAAACTAGTAAAACTAATTTTTTTGTGTTTTTGATAAAGAAACAAGCAAACAAAACATAAGTAAACTAAGCAAAACAAAAACAACAAACTAAAGAGATTGGTTATGAGGGACTCCCCTTGTGAAGATGTCCTTGACTCCCCGGAAACGGCGCTAGAAAAATACTTGCTGACTCGTGTACTAACGAGCTCATTGGGGAACCCCAAGAGGAAGATATGATGAGCACAGCAGTAAGTTTCGCTCAGTTATGAAACCAAGGTTATCAATCCAGTAGGAGCAAGGAAACACCCCAAAGGTGTAGCTAGCTGAACTTTGGCAGGGCGCACTACCGGTGCCAGCAGCAACATGGAGATGTGCACAACACAACCATAGAACTCTGTCCCCAACTTGCGATGAGGTTGTCAATCTCACCGGTTTTGCTGAAAACAAAGGATTAAACGTATCGAATGGAAGGACGTAATAGTTTGCAGAAAGTGAACACAAAGCAGTAAACAGTTTGATTGTAGATTGTATGTAAAAGAAAGGACCGGGGTCCATAGTTCACTAGAGGTGGCTCTCCTTAAGATAGATAACATGATGGGTGAACAAATTACAGCGGGGTAATTGACAAACATCGAGAAAGCATACAAGCATATACTAATCATCTTGACTCCTTTGAGATTCGATTGGGAATTACAACATTATACATAGACCGCCATCCAACTGCATCTATGACTAATAATCCACCTTCAGGTTATCATCCGAACCCCCTCTAGTATTAAGTTGCAAGCAACAGATTATTGCTTTACGAATTGCATGTAAAGTAAACAATACGATTATTCTATGAACAAAGGATTGTTGTTTTCTCCCTAGTAGCAACAGCACATCTAGTACCTTAGATATTTCTGTCACTTCCCCAGATTACCAGAGGCATGAACCCACTATCGAGCATAAATACTAACTCTTGGAGTTGCTAGCATCTACTTGGCCTAGATAGCTACTAACATTGGAAAGCATGCAAGATCACAAATAACGAAGACATGATAGAATCAATAATCAATCTGAAATAGTATCTCAATATCCATCGGATCCCCGCAAACACAACATGCAGAATTACAAATAGATGATCTTGATCATGAACGGAGCTCACAAGATCTAGACATGAAAGCACAAAGGAGGAGAACGAGCCATCTAGATACTACATGGACCCGTAGTCCAGAGATGAACTACTCACGCATCACACTGGAGGCTTGCATGATGATGAAGAAGGCCTGCAGGGTGAATTCCCCTCTCCGGCAGGGTGCCGGGAAGAGCTTCAGATCCCTCCCGATCTAGGGATGGAGATGACGGGGGCTAAAGACTCTTTCGTGGAATTTTGATCGGGTCCTTAGGGTTTCCGTGTCAGAGGCAATATATAGGCGGAAGGAGAGGCCGAGGGGGTGCCTGGGGCAGCCAGACCACCCCCTGGAACGGGCCAGGCCTGGCTGCGCGACCAGGTGGTGTAGCCAGGCCCAGCCCCTCTCCGTCTCGTATTCTGGCTCCAGATGTCTCCCGGTAAAATAGTAACTTTGGCTTTTGTCCTGTCCAATTCCAAGAATATTCATTTTCTGACTTCCTGGAACCAAAAATAGCATAAAACTAGCAGCTGGCACTGTGGATCTTGTTGATAGGTTAGTCCAAGAAATTATATGAAAAGTACTCCAAAGTGTGGACAAAACACAAGAAAGTAGATAAAACCAAGCATGGAACATCAAAAATTATAGATACATTTGCAATGTATCAGTCCATGCTACCATCTGTGGGCCACCCGGGTTAGCCGGATTAGAGACATGCCATTTGGCATATCCCCAACAGTAGCCCCCGGAGGACTTTGAGATCGTGCACCGGCTTGCCCATTGGTCTTGAATGCTCTGTATAGATGATGTCGGCAATCCATCAAGCAATATCTTGAAGTTCCCCCAATGAACCCTGCAGTCCTCTCTGTCTTTGTAATGTAGCCGGGCATCCTTTGATGTCGTCGGGTTGATGACAAGTACGCCATGAGGGGGTCTTCGGGGCGTGTGGAAGAGAGGGGTGTGAGACGTACGGTGTTCCGGGATGGTGAGCACACAAGTTTACCCAGGTTCGAATCCGTCGGCTTTGGACGGATCCTACTCCTGCTAGCAATCCAGTAATACGGCAGAGCCGGAATATGGGTTACAAGGGTTTCGCCTGTGTGAGTTGAGATTGTAGACTATTGTGAGGGTGCCCTAAAGGCTCTCCCTAGGACGGCTTATATAGATATCCAGCCTAAGGTTTACAGGAGAGATCTATCCGGCTACGATTAAGAGTCGGTTACATAGTACATCTTGAACTACAAGTAACACTATGGGCCTAAGTCGGTAAGTCTTCTGGGCCTTCCCGTAGACGGATTGGACTCCGTCTTTTCTCCCTGACTGGGCCGCCCGTGAAGCAAAGATCTAACCCGAAGTGGGCCACCCTGATCAGTGAGGAACTATGAGGATACCCGGAAAGTATATCCCCAACAGCAGCCCCCGGAAGCCTCCAAGATCCAAAGTCGGATTCATCATCATCTAGCTGGATCTTCGGCTTGCAAAATCTTCAAAACAAAAGATACGATCTGGGTCTCAAAAAATAAGTCGGACCTATGAGCAAGTTTATTCGCGTTTCAGCTCGAAATTCAAACTAAGCCGAAACTTGGTCTCTGACATAATCTAACAACAGTCAAGGTCAAGTCACGTCACTGACAGGCATTTCCTGTCAGCACGACCGTTGGTGGGTCCGCCTTTCGCGGAACTGAGGCGCCGTTTCAATGTGTGCATGGAGATCGAGGCGACGTAATCATCGCACGGGGGTTTCCCAGTCCCTTCCATGATGCGTGGCATGTTTTCTGTAGCGTCCACACGAATCTTGACGCGCTTGATGGATATAAGTGGTGTGGATTCCTCCCCCAATCTTCTTCACCAATTCTCAGCGCCGTTTCCTTCTCCTATATGCCTCACACGAACCTAGTGCTCCACTGCCTCCAGCAAAAAACACCTCCAGTGCCGCCCATCTAAGGTCACCAACGCACTGGAAAGAATGGCTTCCGCATCATCCTCTAGCTTGGCAGCGACGGCAGCAGTGGTGGCAACGGCGGCGGCGGCAGAGAAGGAGAGCTACCGTGGAGTTTGGATCCCATGCGTCCTCGATGATCCCAAACTCCACGTCGTTGTAGGCGAAGGGCTCCTCCGCGCCAGCGACTAGCGGAGCGGCTTCGGCGAAACTGTCCCCAACACCCACGACGACGAGCGAGTGCACTTTGGTACTCACCTTGATAGAGGTCTGAGTTTTCCTCCCTCAGATTTCTTTTCCGAGGTTAAAGATCATTACAGAGTTCATCTCCACCATCTCCCCCCGTACTCCATCTTAGAGATGAGTGTGCATGCCTCTTTGTGCGAGGGGTATCTCGGCATTAGGCTGAGCCTTACTCTCTTCCGGTACTACTTTCATGTCTGGAGAAATTCCATAACTTCCGGTAATCCTTATATTACCGGTACCATTAGTTTTTCGGTTAGGCGAGAGCGCGTTTATCCCCGGATCATGGCAAGTGAGTCGATCAAACAATGGTCGTCCACTTTTTCTATCACAAGGATATCCCCGCTCCTGGCAAAGATTATGCTTTGTCGGCTTTCATTGACGGAGCCGCCACGCCCCAAGAGTCCTGGGACGAGGTCGCTCCAGCTCTCAGTGATGATCTGTTTCTCGCCAAGAGGCAGATCGAATATCTGATGAAGCACAAGGGCCTGAAAGGGTCCGACTTGGTTCAATGCTGGGTGGAACGCTGGATCCAACCCCTTCAGCATCATGGAGATCGACTGATGCATTCCATCACGTCGTCGAAGAAGGATTCCCTCCGCATCAGCTCCAAGACCTTAAAGCCAAAAGATTATGTATGCCAAATCAAATGGCTGATAAGGGAGCGGATTGAGAGGAAAATTCTAGAGCTGTCCTTGGACATGCATATAGCGGAAAATCCTGTTGTGCCGGTAAACTTCAGCAGTAACTCTTTTTATGTGCTCATCTTTACATTATCTTTGCAATACTGAGATACTTTTCCTTTTCAGCTTGCTGACCTCCCCGAGTTGGAGTTCGCTCCTATCGCAGGATATCCTCTTGAGTTTTCTCAGGACGCGGGTGAATTGGTCCCAATGCTGGATGTCATTCCTCAGAAACGCAAGGCTCCGAAATTGGCCATCGGCACCAAAGAAGTACCCGTCGTGAAGAGGTAAACTTTCCTCACAAGGTCTTTGTATTTTGCTTGTAATTCCTTCTGAGATGTAATGTTCTTTGTTCTATTATCTTCTCAGAGCTAAACAGCTCATCAAGGGAAAGGGGAAGGAAGCTGCCTTGAAACCCCTGCGCCAGTCGAAGCTCAAACTGGCTTCTCCTGTCGTGGCTCCTCCAACTCCTGCCCCTCAGCCTTCTATAGTGCCAGAGATTACTCCATCTCCGACTGTTGTAGAAGATCCGACTCAACTATCATAGCCAGCGATCCTTGAATCGCAAACTGACGTCACCATGAGTGACTCAAGTGTTGATAAGGGTGAACCCTCTTCGGGTAATGATCCCTCGGCAGAGACCTTTGCCGAGAATCTTCTAGACAATCTGAGACTTGCCAAACTTGGCTTATGTCGGAAGTCTATGGAGGAAATTCAACGGCTGGCCCGGGAATGCCTGGAGAGGCGGACTCTCTCTATCGAAGAAGAAGCACAAGAAGCAGAGGATATCAAACACTCTGATCTTCTTGAACAAGTTCGTCTTCATGACAAGAAGTTGAGGTCCGGTGAGCTTCCTACTGCGCCGGTGATCCCCCTGACTTTCGCTGAAAAGGTTGCCACCAAAGTGAATACGAGTTTAGACAAACTCATTTGCGAACAATATGTAAGTCAGAATTCCAAATCCCATTTTTCCTTATTTCATATCATATCCTCTAGCCCCCAAGCATGAAGCTGGAAAATAAATCTAGTTTTATGCTTCCTTAGGATGCCAAAGAATGAACTAGTGTAGCCCCCAAGGCTCGTGCTGATATTAGAAATATTAGCCCGAGTCTTTAGTAGACTTCTGACTCTGGGTATTCTGACTTACAGAGAGTATATTCCTATAACCAGGATTTGTTGAAGAATGTTTGCAACAAGCGGAAAGAGATTAGAGCTCTCCGGCTTGAAAATGCACAACTGAAGGTTTCCAAGGATGAGGCCGAAGGTGAACATTCCGAAACTCAAACCTTGTCTTTTATTTCATAGTCGATTTTTTGTTGAACTGTTGTTCTTTTGACTTACAGCACTGGTAAAACAGTCCTGCGCTATGATTAAAGAGGCCAAGAATCTTAAGACCTTAGTGGTGGAAAACAAAGAACTTCGCCAAGAGCTGGATAAGCTTAAGGCAGATCATGAGAAGAGCATTGCTCAAATTCTTGAATCCACCTCCATGGCCACTGATGAGCATGATCACAAGATTGCGTTTCAAGATAAGAAAATCTCGGATCTCAGCAATGAGCTATTCAGAGAAAAGGACATTTCCGAGGCGCTCCGGGCTGAACTCTAGAGTCTTCGTGAAGAGAAGGCCAAAGTCGACGATGTCATCTTTGGTATGTTTTCCCTTTTTCTGACTTATCTACAACTTCTGACTCTTTTTGGAGTTCGGGTGTACTTGACTTACCTTTTGCATTATATGCGCAGGACCTCTGAACTTGATGGACTCAGCCTCTACAGAACCTCGCACCCACCGGCTTACCCAAGTCGGTGATTTGCTTCATGACTTCCGCTAATCCCTCGAAGATATTGGCGAAGTTCTCAAGGTTTCAGTTATGCATAGCATGTCCGGTTTTGAGGTGCGAGACAAGGCCAAGGATATGCCACAGCTTATTCAAGACTAGAACATGTCCTACGCGCGAACCACAGTGCAAAACGCTCTGACCATGGTTATGAGCCACCATGGAAACATGGAAATCATGCAAGTAACCAGAGGGTACTGCAAGGTGGACGAAGACGTACAGGAGCAAGACATTAAGGTTATCATGGACTCCTGTGCCGGATATGGGTGCCACGTAGCTGATTTGACCAGCTACGACACTCCCTTCTTCCCCCACGTGGACACGCCGCCTCCGCCTTCCAAAGAAACAACTGAAGTTTCCGATGATGATCAAACCATATCGGATTTGAACATCTCGGAACGTTATCAAGCCAAGGCTGATGTATCCAGTGAGCCGGTAGCTCCTACTTCTCCTCCTGCATCATAGAGTATCAGAAGAACAATATGTTATTCTGAAAACAATTTGGGTCTGTAAATAAATAGTACAATACTTTTGCTAGTGCTAAGCTTTATTTTATCTATTCAGCACATTTGGCTTTGATATTTTTGTGCCTGAAATATTTGCATAAGCACTTGTTTTTTTTGTCTACACTTATCGTTTATCTGGCTTTCTGCCTCGTCCCTTTCGTGAGTCGGCCTACTTTCAGCACGGAAACTTTGCCAAGCAACGGAGCTCAATTGCTAAACCAGTTTAAACCCGGAAACAAAGCCGGCTTGCAGTACCAACAATTCACTACTCAGAAAATGCCCGCATCCAACAGTCAGACAAATAACCAAAGTATAGACTAGAAAATTTAGATTTATACCCAAAGGTATCAATTTTAGAATCGGAAATCTAAACCAGAACAAACATGAGCATAAAGTACATAAGATGGTAAAAACTTCTCAGAAAGATTTTGTGGGAACCAAGACTTTATTTCTCATTGAACATGTACACACATATGATTACAAAGAAAAATAAACTAAGAATAAAAGGGACGTAGCTGAGCAATATTCCATGGTCTGTCTAACTCATCCAGATTTATACTGCCTCCAGCTCTCTTTATCTTCTTAGTAGTAGGTCTTTCTTTGACTGGCTGCATATCAGTTAAGTAGTATGAACCATTGTGCAATACTCGACTAACTAAAAATGGCCCTTCCCATATTGGGGAAATTTTGTGCTTTCTTTGCTGCACAAGCCGGAGAACCAAATCGCCCTTATTGAAAGATCAGTTTCTGACTCTCTGGCTATGATACTTGTGTAACTTTTGCTGATAGGCTATTGATCTCATCTCAGTAACGACGCGAACTTCTTTGACTAAGTCGAGATCATTTTGTCGAGAAATTTCGGCATCCTCCTCAATATACGCGGCTACTCTAGGAGAAGTGTGAATCAAATCACTTGGAAGAACTGCTTCTGCGCCATAGAAAAAGAAGAAAGGTGTATATCTGGTTGACCTATTTGGAGTTGTTCGTAAACTCCATATTACAGAAGGTAATTCCTCTGCCCAAGCCCCCGCAGCACGTCGTAGTGGTGCTTCGAGTCTTGGTTTTAGGCCTTGTAGGATTAAACCATTTGCTCTTTCCACTTGTCCATTAGCTTATGGATGTGCGACTGACGCAATGTCCAGCTGGATATTTTGTTTGTTGCAGAATTCAGCAAGCTCTCCCATGGAAAAGTTACTCCCGTTGTCCGTGATAATGCTATGCGGATAACCGTATCAGATTATAACATCCTCAACAAATCTTCTGGCTATTGCTCCATCACAACCAGTGACGGGTTTAGCTTCAATCCATTTGGTGAACTTATCCACCATCACTAAGAGGTGTGTAAATCCACTTGGAGCCCGTTTAAACGGTCCTACCATGTCAAGCCCCAGGACCGCAAAAGGCCATGTTATAGGTATTGTTCGCAGCTAATCAGCCGGAACATGAGCTTGTTTGGCGTACTTTTGGCAGCCCTTGCATGTCTTGACTAGCCGTTCGGCATCTGCCTTGGCTGTAAGCCAGAAAAAAACCGCGTCAGAAAGCTTTTGCCACTAAAGATTTGGCTGCAGCGTGGTGACCACACTCGCCTTCGTGAATTTCTCGTAAGATTTCCACTCCTTCCGGAGACACATGATGGCTCAATGCACGGTGCCCAGAAAATCGCTTGATGGCAGTGTTGAAGTAGAGCTTGTTGGGAATCCCAAGAGGAAGGTATGATGAGCACAGCAGCAAGTTTCCCTCAGTTATGAAACCAAGGTTTAATCGAACCAGTAGGAGCAAGGAAACACCCCAAAGGTGTTACTAGCTGAGCTTTGGCAGGGCGCACTACCAGTGCTAGTAGCAACGTGGAGACCTGCACAACACAACCACGGAACTTTGTCCCCAACTTGCGATGAGGTTGTCAATCTCACCGTGTTTTGCGGAAAACAAAGGATTAAACGTATCAAATGGAAAGAAGTAAAAGTTTGCAGAAAGTAAACACAAAGCAGTAAAATATTGTAGATTGTATGTAAAGTAAAGGATCGGGATCCATAGTTCACTAGAGGTGGCTCTCCTTAGATAGATAATATGCTGGGTGAACAAATTACAGCGGGGCAATTGACAAACACTGAGAAAGCAATACATGCATATACTAATCATCTTGACTCCTTTGAGACTTGACTGGGAATTACAACGTTATACATAGACCGCCATCCAACTGCATCTATGACTAATAATCCACCTTCAGGTTATCATCCGAACCCCCTCCAGTATTAAGGTGCAAGCAACAGATTATTGCTTTACAAACTGCGTGTAAAGTAAACAATACGATTGTTCTATGCACCAAAGATTGTTGTTTTCTCCCTAGTAGCAACAGCACATCTAGTACCTTAGAGATTTCTGTCACTTCCCCAGATTACCAGAGGCATGAACCCACTATCGAGCATAAATACTAACTCTTGGAGTTGCTAGCATCTACTTGGCCAAGATAGCTACTAACAACGGAAAGCATGCAAGATCACAAATAACAAAGACATGATAGAATCAATAATCAATCTGAAATAGCATCTCAATATCCATCAGATCCCCGCAAACACAACATGCAGAATTACAAATAGATGATCTTGATCATGAACGGAGCTCACAAGATCTAGACATGAAAGTACAAAGGAGGAGAACCAGCCATCTAGCTACTACATGGATCCGTAGTGCAAGGATGAACTACTCACGCATCACACCGGAGGCTTGCATGGTGATGAAGAAGGCCTCCAGGGTGAATTCCCCTCTCTGGCAGGGTGCCGGGAAGTGCTTCAGATCCCTCCCGATATAGGGATGGATACGACGGCGGCTACAGACTCTTTCGTAGATTTTTGATCGGGCCCTTAGGGTTTTCGTCCCGAGGGCAATATATAGGCGGAAGGAGAGGCCAAGGGGGTGCCGGGAGCGGCCACACCACCCCTGGCACGGGCCAGGCCTGGCCGCGCGGCCAGGTGGTGTGGTGGCTCCTGGCCCCTCTCCGTCTCGTATTCTGGCACTTGATGACTTCCGGAAAAATAGGCACTTTGGCTATTGTCCCGTCCAATTCCGAGAATATTCATTTTCTGACTTTCCTGGAACCAAAAACTGCAGAAAACAGGCAGCTAGCACTGTGGCTCTTGTTAATAGGTTAGTCCAAGAAATCATATGAAAAGTACTCCAAAGTTGGAACAAAACACAAGAAAGTGGATAAAACCAAGCATGGAACATCAAAAATTATAGATACATTTGCAATGTATCAATACACAGCGCTGAAAGACCCTAGATGCACTCCGCTTATAGAGCTCACCACTAATTATAGTATGGGCTTTTGCTCGTCGGACGATCTGTCGGCTCAGAACTTTGTCTTCGAGTAATTTTCCTTCTACCAAGTAGTCAAGGTAGGGTTGAGTCCAGCTGGGAATCGCAGCCAGAACTTCTACTAAAGGTGAGTCAGATTTGGTCGGATATTCCTCGTCTACTCCTTTTATTGAGGGAACTTTGAGGCGCTCCAAAAAAACGCCATTCGAGACCTTTTTCTGGGCAGAGCCTATTCGAGATAGTGCATCTACTTCCTCAATTTCTGTTCGAGGGATGTGTTGAACTTCAAACCCTTCAAACGATTTAGATAGTTCATCCACGACAGCTCTATATGCCGCCATGTGCTTGCTTGCCTTACAGATATCTAACACCTGTTGTGCAACAAGATCTGAATCTCCATAACACATTAAACGTCGGATGCCTATGTCCTTAGCAATCTGGATTCCATGTAGTAGTGCTTCATATTCGGCAATGTTGTTTGTCGCCGTGAAGTGTATCTGCAATACATAGAAAAGTTTATCTCCTTGGGGTTACTTAAGCACCACGCCAGCCCCCGAGCGCTTTAGTGCTGTCAAAATGCAAGGTCCAGTATTCTAACTCTGGCAAGGTCATATTCTCGGTTGTCTCGGTCCAATCAGCGACAAAGTCAGCGAGGATTTGGGATTTGACTGCTAGACGAGGTTTGTACTCAATGTCGAAAGCTGAGAGCTCTATGCCCCATTTGGCGACACGTCCTGTGGCGTCACTATTGTTGACTATATCTCTCATGGGAGTTGTGCTCACCACAGTAATTGGATGTTCCTAAAAATAATGCTGCAACTTACGAGATGCTCAGAACACACCGCAAGCCAGCTTTTGATATTGCAGATATCGCTATGATTCAATTAAGACCTCACTAAGATAATAAGTCGGACGCTGCACCAGGTGTTCCTGATTTTCCTCTGGTCTCTCCACCACCATGACGGTACTAACGACCTTATTTGTCGTAGCGAGATAGAGCAACATCGATTCCTGTGGTTTCGGTGCTACGAGGATGGGAGCAGATGAGAGTACTGCTTTTAGGTCTTGTAGTGCAGCTTCAGCTTCGTTGGTCCAAACGAATTTCTTGGTCTTTTTCAAGAGCTTGTATAGTGGTGCGACTCTTTCACCGAGCCGGCTTACAAAACGACTCACTGCAGCAATGCAACCACTTAGTCTCTGTGCGTCCTTCAGGTGAGTAGGCCTGGAAATATTGAGTATAGCCTTGATCTTGTCTCGATTTACCTCTATGCCTCTTTGAGACACGATAAAACCTAACAATTTTCTGGCTGGAATTCCAAAGAAGCATTTCTTCGGGTTAAGCATTATGTTGTATTTTCGTAGATTGGCAAATGTTTCCTCCAAGTCGGAAATCAGGGTTTCCTTATTTTTGGACATCACCGCAATATCATCCACATATGCATGTACATTGCGTCTGATTTGATTGTGGAGGCAACGCTGCATTGTGCGTTGGTACGTAGCTCCTGCGTCCTTCGGCCCTAAGGGCATCGTAACAAAACAGAAGGTTTTGAAGGGAGTTATGAATGAAGTTTTGACTTTGTCAGATTCCTTCATTCGAATTTCGTGATAACCGGAATATGTGTCGAGAAAACATAGGAGTTCCGAGCCTACCGTAGAATCGATAACTTGATTAATCCTAGGCAGAGCGAACGGATCTTTGGGACAAGCCTTGTTCAAGGCACTATAATCAACACACATCCTTAAATCAGTGGTGTCCTTTTTAGGGACCATTACAGGATTGGCCGACCACTCAGTGTGGATGACCTCTTCTATGAATCCGGTTAACTTGAGCCGTGCTAGTTCCTTAGCTATTGCCTTACCCTTTTCATCGCCAAAACATCGTAGGGACTGTTTAATGGGTTTAGCGTTCGGGTGTACATTTAAAGAGTGCTCGGCAAGTTCCCTAGGTACTCCGGTTATGTCAGATGGCTGACATGCGAAGATATCTTAATTTGCTTGGAGGAACTTGACGAGCGCGCTTTCCTATGCACTATCTAGGCCTACGCCTATCTGGGTCACCTTGGAGGGGTCATCATCCTTCAACGGCGTCTTCTTTGTCTCTTCTGATGGCTTGAACTCCGGATTCGGCTGTGTCACCTCCTTCTTCGTTGCGGGCATCTCAGACGGATCTATGGTCTTGTTGATCTCCTGGTACTCCTAGGCGTGCAGCACGGCTTCAGCAAAGGCGGCATTTCCATCCTCGAACTCTCGCGCTTTCTTCGGGTCTCCCCTGATGGTGATCACACTGTTGGGACCTGGAATTTTCATCATATTGTAAATGTAACACGGACGAGCCATAAAAGCCCAGTAAGCCGGACGTCCGAATATAGCGTGGTGCGCGCTCTTGAACGGGACCACTTCGAAGGAAAGTGCTTCCGTCCGATAGTTTTTTGGAGTTCCAAAGGTAACATCCAAAGTGATTTCTCCCAGGGAATTTGCTTGTCTTCGTAGGACAACTCCATGAAAGATCACAGAGCTGTAATTCAGCTGGGTCTCCGAGATCTTCATCCGGCGTAGCTTTTTGACATACAGAATGTTAATGCTGCTGCCGCCGTCCATGAGAGTCTTGGAGAAACCATAACCGTCAATAAGTGGGTTGATGACTAAGGCATATTTTCCTCGCCTCTACAACTTATGCGGATGATCAGCGGGGTCAAAGTTGATTGCCACTTCTGACCAATCTAGGAACTGAGGGACAGCCAGAACTGTTGCATTGAGCTCATTTAGAACTGCTTTCTTGACCTTAGCTGGTTGAGATCCGAGGAAGGTGATGTAAGTGTCTTTCTTTGTTGGGAAATTCGTTTTCCCTTCCAGCTTGGGATTTGAAGTATCGGCTTCCTCCATGTCGGAATCATCCTTGGTCTCTTTATCTTTTTTGGGATTCTTCTTTCCCTTCTTCTGCTTAGCCTTGTAGCCAGCGGTATCGTCTTTCTTGATGTCGTCATTGAAACAACACTCGGCTTTTGTGTGGGACGAGCCCCCATTGGCGTCTAAGTGATGCACACATGGGTTATTGGTAATGTCGGCCCAGGAGTAGGTTTTGCCGGGTTGTTGGTCTCCTCTACCCTGGACTCTTGATGTCCCACGACCGCGTCCACGGCCACCGCCGCGCCCTCCTTGTCCTCCAGACCCGAAAGTAGCAATGACCACTACCGTTTCCACGTTGGGCTTTTCTTCCGAGGTGTTCTTGCGCTTCTGAGCTTACTGCTTTGGTTGTTTTTCCGTCTGTGGTACAACTAGAGCGTTAAGTAATCCCTCTGCGTCGTCGTCAGCATCTGCATACTTGCTCGTTGTTTCTATCATATCTCTCAAATCAGTGACCTTGTCACATTTCAAGCGATGACGTAGTAAACCAATTGGGAGTCCTGCAATGAAAGCTTCGATCGCAGTTTGGTCATTTACTCCTTCACAAGAGTTCTTGGTGTCGATCCATCATCCGAGATAATCCCGGCAAGTTTCTCTGGCTTTCTGGGTGCAACGCTATAGGTCTCCTACCGTACAGGGCCTCCGATATGTGCCTTCGAAATTCCAAAAGAACGCGCTTTGCATGTCATACCAGTTGTGGATGGTGTTCTCCGGAAGTTCATTGAGCCATGGTCATGCCGTCTTCCGCAACATAAGTGGGAGATATCGGGTCGCGACCAGGCTGTTTCCGCCTTTGGCGATACTGCAAGCCTGGAAAAAATTCTGGAGCCAAGTATCCAACCGAGCTATGCCATCGTATGCTTGAATGTGTCTTGAGATAGAAAATCCTTCAGGGAATTTTGTGGCTCTTATGCGTGGTCCGAAGCATTTTGGGCCCACATATATATCATCATTTTCGTAGCGCCGCGCCTCTATGTTGGAGTTAATCCTGTGCCTTGCGTCACTTGGGGATAAAGATCATCCTGAATGACAGCTATGGCTGTGGCGCCTTGGAGCCGGACTTCTGCTTCTGCCACCACCTCCTCTGTCGCGACGCCCTCCTTGGCCTCCTTGGGAGCCGTTGTGATGGCTACTTGGTGGAGATGGTGGAGCAGCTGGATTATTTCTGGCTGATCGTCGACCTCCGTCCGGAGCGTTATTATTTTAGTTCTGGGGAGGTTCTTCATGACGACGAGCCCCTTGTCGACTTGACTCAGCACGGTGTTCATTGTTTCTTCATCCGTCAGCCGGATGGCTTGTGTGTCTAGGAGGTGGCATTCTTTGACGGTCCTCCTCTCGATGTTTCTCTTTGTCTTCTTCCCTACGATTGTTTGACTCTCGTCGGGGAGGATTCTTCAGATTCAGTGCAGCAATTGCCTCTTGCTCCGTAGCTGGGGCAATGTTGAGCCAGTCACGTGTAGCTTTGTGATGCTGTCCTGAAGATCTGGTTCTTGAGTAGTTGTCTTCCCGACGGTCAGAACGGTGATGCTGTTCCGGAACACGTTGGGGTCTTACGTCATTCCAGGTAAGATCCGTGCGGCATTGGTCAGATTGGGAGACCAGTTTTCCGCTTCCGGATAGCGCGGCCTTCTGTTGCTCTAGACCCTTGTTGAGTAGCTTAATGCCCAATCGAATCTGCTCTGGGCCTAGATTGCTTGCTAGGATTTCTCGAGCCGCAACGGTGTTTTGCACTGGTGTTGGATACACCCAGTCTCCCTTGCTATCGCGTCGAGGCATCCCATGGTTTCCTCCAAAGAGGACTTTCTGAATCTCCAGGAATTGGTCGTCATGAGTGTGACGTTTCCGGGTCTTCTGATGCTGCCGAGAGATGTACTTCCCCGCAGTGGCCATGCGTTTCTTTTCTTCCTCAATGTTTTTGGCGTCATCGAGGAGTACTTGGCGACGCGCTTCTAGGTCTTGGGCCCTTTCGTCCAGCTCTTCAGCAGTAAGTTCTACAGCTGTAGGAATAGGTGTGGTTAATGCAGCATCGATGAGTTTATGCGCACCTTCGGTGATCACGTGTCCATCCATCGACTCTTCTTTGGGATCTTCTAGGATCAGTGCTCCATCTGAGTCTTCCTCGTATTCCTCGGCAATCACTTCCTATGCCGGAGGATCTTTTGTCGGGGTCTTGTTCTTCTTTTTCTTCTTCTTTGCCTTCTTGGAAGCGCCGGTAGCAAAGACGGCTTTGGGTCCATTTCCCAGAGTCAAGCTCTGATCGGTACTATCGGGCATCTAGACCTCGGGATTATCTCCGATATCCATGTCATCCTGTGCTTTGGGAGAGTTTTCTCCGGATCCTTCGTCCATGGCTTCTCCTTCTTCTATAGCTTCGGAGTTATACTCCTCTTCATACTCCGTGGAGAACTTTCGGAAATCTGCCGACATCATCGATTCATCCAAGGATGCGGGTATTTCGGTGTTTGTTCTGATCGCCTCCAGTACCGAGTCGGTGTTTTCTCTAGCATCGGCCGAGCCGGTTTCGGATCTAACGTATCCGACAAAGTGCGACGTGTGGGTCCTGAGGTAGTTGCCGCTTTCCTCGTGGGCTTCCTCGAAGATCCTGATAGTCTCGAGAACCTCAACCACGCTTGTGTCTTGCATCATCATACGGCTCAATGTGTGCCTCAGGAATGGTTGATCTGTCCTGGCGTTGGCAGGGCCGGGACCAAAGATGTTGTTATAATCCTCCTGGATTTCGACCTCAGTGGGTGGATCGATCTGCGATTCGGCCTCGCCAAGGAGATCCACTCCAGATTTGACTTGAACCGCCAGGTCTGCTTCAGGCTCGGATTTCTCCGCTATCTCCGCAACTGGTGCGGGCTGGGTGGGATTAGGGTTTTCTGAGATCCGGAACTCTGCTGCCTCCACGGACAAAGGGGACCTAGAAATTTCTTCTACCTCTATCATCACCGCTAGGGTGGGTGGGGCAGGTTCAGCAAATCCGATGTAAACATCGATCTCACCGAAATACATGATGGTGTAGGCAGTCACGGCCTCCCTAGCCGGAATCTAGGTCTCGTTGAGAACGATGAGAGGGATGTCGCTGGCGTAGAGGATGTGACCGATGGTGATAGTCTCACCGATTCCGATACTTGCAGATTTCGCTCGGAACGTAGATCCGAAGCTCATTTGCCCCATGGTGAACTGTTGTCAGATTGATGACAAGTACGCCATGAGGGGGTCCTCGGGGCGTGTGGAAGAGAGGGGTGTGAGACGTACGGTGTTCCGGGACGGTGAGCACACAAGTTTACCTAGGTTCGAATCTGCCAGCTTTGGACAGATCCTACTCCTGCTAGCGATCCAGTAATACGGCAGAGCCGGAATATGGGTTACAAGGGTTTCGCCTGTGCGAGTTGAGATTGTAGACTATTGTGAGGGTGCCCTAAAGGCTCTCCTAGGATGGCTTATATAGATATCCGTCCTAAGGTTTACAGGAGAGATCTATCCGGCTACGATTAAGAGTCGGTTACATAGTACATCTTGAACTACAAGTAACACTATGGGCCTATGTCAGTAAGTCTTCTAGGCCTTCCCGTAGCCGGACTGGACTCCGTTTCTTCTCCCTGACTAGGCCGCCCATGAAGCAAAGATCTAACCCGAAGTGAGCCACCCTGGTCAGTGAGGAACTGTGAGGATACCCGGAAAGTATATCCCCAACATTTGAGTCGTGGGAATCTACCGAACAGTTCGGGCCAAATCCTGAAGAAAGCTCAAAAGCGCTGTTTGATGAGCCTGCGTACTATTAGGTAGTTGGTCAGAGGGATAACAGGCTGATCTTCCCCAAGAGTCCACATCGACGGGAAGGTTTGGCACCTCGATGTCGGCTCTTCGCCACCTGGAGCTGTAGGTGGTTCCAAGGGTTGGGTTGTTCGCCCATTAATGTTCTTCGCTTCCAGAGCCGGATATATTTCGTCTTTGATGGAATCTTCAGATGTGACCTCTCCACTGCAACGGTCAGAAGATGATGTAGGCTACAACATATGCTACCTCAAAACTCACAGAAGGCAGTGAATCAATCATTAGCTATTTTTACGCGTGCAAAATCCAAAACGTTAAAGTGGCAAAGACGGAGGACATGGCGAAATTACCGCGCACACTCATCTCCACGTCGGCAACGCTTTTTTCCATTGGATCTTTCTGCACGAATCTTGATGTTGGGTCTATATATATTAACTGCGTCTTAGGCTTTTACTTTTACCCGCATTCTTCCCTGCGCCTTCATCTTCCTCCAGCCGTGCGACCGTTCGAGCTTTCCGATGGAAAACCCTAACCCGAGCTTCCTACCCACTCCACCTTCATGCCTCTGCGCAATGGCCTCCAGCAGCACTGCTCCCTCAATGGCGGCGACTCCCGAGGCTTCCACGGAGCCATCCCAGGGAGTGACTATCCCACCCGAGGAGGTAGCCTTACCTACCTCCGCTGTGGTGGAAACCACCAGCGGTGACCAAAGACGGGTGGCGCCAGATGCTGCAGAAGAAGAAGGTGATTCCTATAAGGGAGTGTGGAGGGGCTCTGACCTCTCCGCCGAAGATCTGCAAAAACTCATCACCGAGGGGTATCTCCCCACGACGGAGGGTTTGGACTGGCGGCTGGAGCTGGCTGACAAGGTGACTCCTTCTCCCCAAGCCGGAGAGGTGTACCTCAAAGCCCAGCTGGTACGTGGCGTAAGCCTACCAGTCTCCGACTTCTTCCTAGACGTCCTTCGTTATTTCCGGGTACTCCCCCACAATCTCTCTCCCAACAACATCCTCGTACTTAGCAACTTCTTAGCTCTGTGCAAAGGATACCTAGGAATCAACCCTAGGTTAGATCTATTTGTCTGCTTTTTACCGTCGAGAGAGAGTATGTAGAGTCCAAGGAGGAACTGTGGATTTGTAGAACAATTAGCTTTAAGATCCAGCCTACCGGAACTTCCCCGACATCGTGGGCCACGAGTCTTGTAAGAACTGGCAACATACATATTTTATGGCCCAGACATTCCTCTGCCTAACCGTCTAGAGAAGTATCCCGACTTTGTTGATGGAGCTGTCGCCAAAGCACCCACCTAGAGGTCCCAAGCCTCCCTCCCGTCCGACGGAGAAGCCAACTGCGCCGTTAGGCGGATCGAGTGGCTCATAGACGGAGGTCTGACTGGCTTAAACCTAGCCATGTGCTGGTTCACTAGGCGGATACAACCCCTACAGCATCGTGCCGAGCTGATGTGTATGTACTCGAAGGATAGAAAAGAACCCATGTGAATTTCGCGGGACAACTTCTCCAATGACACCATCAAGCTCTGGCTTAAGGACATGGTCAAGATGAAGGACAAGAAGAATGGCTTTAAGATCATATATGACATGTTTGAATGCGACAAGTGCCCAGAGGTACCTTCTGTTTCCTTTGTTGCTCGTTATATATACTCTAATGTTTTTCCATCTTGAAGTCACCAATCTAACACTCCTTTGTCATACAGCTCGCGACCTTGGCGGCGGATCTGATGGCCTCCCAGGTCTATGATCCCAAGCTGAAGGATATATAGGTGGTGTCCAACGACGATGCCTCCAAGGATCATCCAGCTCCGGTAACACGAAAGTGGAAGAGCTCTACCTCTAACGTTGCTGCCGAGGGAAAGAAGAAGAAGAAATCAGAGAGTGGAGTCTCCAAGAAATCCACTACCGCCTTAGAGGTGGAGAAGAAGAAATCTACCAGCATCCCCTTAGCTAGGTCGTCTGCTATAGTGTAAGTTCATTCATTCTCTGACTTTAATTTCTGTTGCACCTATTCAGTTCTTGTACTTATACCAAGTATGTTTCAGGAAGAAATATGGTGTTAACCTAAAGCGATCCTCCAAAGATGTTGGAGGGTCCAAAAATATTTTTGATATGCTGACCAAGGATATGGCAGTCAAGTCTTCTCCGGCCACTACTCCCCATAGTCCTACCGCCAAGCCTGTTACAGGGGGCTTGTTCGTCTGCGGTACCAAAGTTGGCAGGCCAGCGCATGGCGGTACCTAAGTTGCCTGAAATTACCGTGTTTCGAAAACTTGGGCCGCCAACTACCGAGAGGGGCCATTTTGATGCAAACTCGTCTCACCCCTACCAAATCCAAACATGCCGTGAAACTTCCCCGTGAAGTAGACGGTCAGGACCCTCATGTCAGTAATATTTCCGTGACGCGAGCGCCAACGCGGCAACCACGTAGGCGAAATGAGATACTAAAGGAGCATCGTGCGTTGACCAAATTCACAAATCCACCCGTCCCTCCTTTTGCATGAACCCTAGCACCGGCGGCGTCGAAATCCCCTCTCCAACCAGAATGATCTCTTCGGGCATTTGACTTCCGGCGCCAAGTTGCTTCGCCTACTCGCTGCTACCGAGCTCTAATGCCGAATGATGTGCCAGCCATTGCGACGATCTAGCCCGCCTCTACCACCGACGAGCTAAGCAGCACGGAGGATGGCAGATCCATTTCCCGAGGAAGAAGTACTTCTGGCTAATTTCGGGTGAGCTACTCTTCTCTTTGCTATTCGCACTTCCTATAACTGCTAGTTGGCTATTGGCATTACAGAGATATATCGAACATAGAATTGTTTGCTAGCACGACGCTGACAAACAATTCTTATCTTCTATCTCTAATTTTCTGTCAACTAGGCTCTCCACTGAACCCAACTACACGATTCTGGTCACCATCTATGGCTAGCTCATTAAATTAGCACATGGGAAGAGCACGTGGAAAGAGGCTCAGAATATGAAGATGGAAGTAGCGCATGTGCAGTTATGCACTATCCCTGGTTTGGTTGCTGCTGTGCGTGAACTTGCTGAAATGAGGCCGGAGCAGACTGCACGGTTCAGCCTCCTTGATGAACGAGGCTTCAAGGTTCCTATAGCGTGTGACAGTCAGCTAATTGGGTTGATGAAACATCATGTTAGGCTTCGCGTGGTTATGCTGGTGTGTAACATAGTGGATGAGGAAGCTCCTGTTACTGGGAGTCATGCAGCTATTATTGGATAGGGAGGTCTAACTCGAATCCCGGCTATTGTTGAGAAAAATGTGGTTCCTCGTCCGCGACATGCTTCTGTCAGGCAACCTCCTCGTAGGAGTCACTGTATTGCCGTTGTGGGAAACTCTGCTCTAGAATCTGCTGGTACTGGTCATCCCCTTCCCCGTGCCCGTGTTGCTGCGGGTGCTGCTCACCCAATCCATGCCGCTGTTGAGCAAACTAAGGCGTCCGGAGGCTGCCCCGCTGCCGTTGCCAAGACCGTCGCCTTGTGTGCTGCTCCTCCTCGAAACCGTCCTCAAGTTGTGCGAACCCGTGCTCTAGAATCTGTTAGTACTGGTCGTCCTCATGTTGTTGTTGAACTGGACACTGTTGACCCAATCCTTGCCGTTGTTGAGCAAACTAAGGCTTCCAGAGGCTGCCCCACTGTTGTTGCAAAAACTGAACCATTCTCTCCTCCTCGAACCCGTGCTCCGGTTCAGCGAGCTGCTGGTCTGAAGCCAGCTCATGGTCTGGACTCTGCTAGCACTCGAAACACTTCTGTTGTGGGAACTGCTCCTGATCGTCGAGGTGGCATGGCAGCAGCTGATCCTATTGTGGCTGCCGTTAGAAGTGGCCCTGCCTGTCCACCATGTAATGTAGCTCCCGCTGCTAAGGGCCCTCGCCTTGCTCCTGGTCATGGTACTTCCACCGAGGTTGATCTAGCTAACGATGACGCTGGTGATGGTGGCGGTGGCATTGGGGCTGGGTCTGATGGTGCCGCTCCATCTCTCGAACCTCTTAGAGGTTTCTATCCTGAAGAACCTGATGATGGCAAAGTAATCGTTTGTATCGGTGTCGCGGATTATACTGCAAAATTAGATGATGGCATAGAAAAATTCGGTGACAAGTTTGATGTAATCCTTGGCAGATACGACCCTGAAGTGGTAGATTTATCTGACCTGATGGCATCGTTACGTGTGAAGGTGTTGTGGGGGTCCTCCCATGAAGCACGTTTGTCATATTATGGTTACAGGAGCAAAAAGGCTATCGAAGTGAAAAATACTAGGGATTTAGTCGTACCGTTTACAAGGAAACATTATAGAGGTGAAGTTTACTTCCACTTGGTAGTGCTCACGGTTGGAGAGGAGTTGCAACTCGACAATAGAGATGATGGACTTTTAGAAGGCATGCATGACCGTATCCATGGCATCACTGGGGCTGGTGCGACTGAGGGTGGCTTCAAACAGAGGAGAGTCTTATAGAGGAGCGTCATAAAGAGGAGAAGGAAGAGCATCCCCAGAAAGGGCACCCCAAAGAAGAACGTCACCAAGGAGACCACGCCAGAGAAGAGGACACCCAAGAGTCACACGACAAAAGGCACCATGCCACAGAGTACACCCCTAAGATCTAGTCAAAATGCCACACTGAACGGTAGCAGCAAAAACGCTAAGAGGGCTAGCATGGTGGTGAACACTCCTAGGAGTGGTAGCAAAGAGGCGAAGATGGCCAGCACGGAGGCTACCACACCCAGTGGGAGCAGAAAAAACTAATTTGGAGCGGAACACACCGTTGTCAGGGAATTATGCCAGCACGAAGGAGAACACGCCCAATAGTAGCAGCAAAAGGGCTGATTTGGAGCGGAACACGCTGCTGAGGTCAGGCAATAATGCCAACACGAAGGAGAATACGCCCAATAGTAGCAGCAAAAGGGCTAATTTGGAGCGGAACACGTCGCTGGGGTCAGGCAATAATGCCAGCACGAAGGAGAACATGCCCAATAGTAGCAGCAAAAGGGCTAATTCGAAGAAGAACACGCCGCAGAGGTCAGGCAATAATGCGAGCACCCTGGAGCCAACACCCATGATGGGAGGGAGTAAGGAGATCACACCCATGAGCGGCAGCAAAAGGCCTAGTTCGATGGGGAATGGAACGCGGATGTCAAGCCCTACTGATACCATCAGGAAAGATTACATCAGGAAGGAGGATGTACACAGGAAGAGCAAGAGGGTTCTGTACACTCAAGATGAAATTGAGTTTGACTGCTATTTGTCCACTGAAGTACCTGGGATGCGTGCAAACATAAGACCATCCCATGTTGTTGCAGCAGAACCAACCGAGTGTCTTGGAGAAAACAGAGTTGCCGGTGAGGTGGACTGGGGCAATGTTCCTGTCCATCCGGGTGGAGACGATGGTGCAGCCCCACCCATGGGAGTCAATATGATGTGTGCAGTACTAGGCATTAGAGACGATGGCGAAGATTCTGGATCAGATGAAGAAGCAGGCACTGTAGAGGATCAAGAATCTAGTGATGATGAAATAGACGAGGAACTTAACGATGAGGCTGGTATTCCAGTCGATGATTTGGGTGTTGAAGTAGAAGAAATGAAACATGACCACGAGTATCCTATAATTTTGGTTGGCACCGAGTTCAGGAGCATGCGTGAGTTCAGGATGTAGTTCCGGCATTTTTGTATCAAGGGGGAGTTCGACGTTTATCGACTGAAGAACTCTGCCGAGAGGTATGAGGCTGTTTGCAAGTTAACGTGGATGAATGGACGGGACGATGTACATTGTCCATGGAGGATCACAGCAAGATCCTTACGTGCGTCGACTGCAATTAGGGTATTGGGGCAATGAATGCAGCAAACCATTAGAACTCTCTCTCTCTTTTCACTCTATGACTACAATTGATGTGCGATATCTTTTTGGCAACTAGTCGACTCCGCTTATCTTTTAAATGAATCTATGTTGCAGGTGAACAGAATGGGCCCTCCACACATGTGTCCGACAGGCAGCAAACTGAAATCCTCAATGGCTGATATGGAGTGGGTGGCTATGCAATCTATGTCCATACTAAAGGATAACCCTAAGGAGACCGTGAAGAATATTCAGACTAGCCTCGGTTCTAAATACAACATTGTCCTTCCGTATTACATGGTTTGGAAAGGTAAAGAGAAAGCTCTTGGGGTCTTGCACGGGGATTGGACCAATAGCTTCAGGATGCTGTACAACTTCAAGGCAGAGGTACAAGCTAGGTGTCCGTGGAGTGTTGTGGAGATTGACACCGAATCAGAAGGTGGTAAAATATATTTCAAAAGATTTTTCATGGTGCTTAAACCTTGCATCGATGGATTCAAGGGGGTTGTAGGCCATATCTGAGGGTAGACAGCACTGTCCTAACTGGCAAATGGAAAGGCTGCCTGCCATCTGCCACAGCACTTGATGGTCACAACTAGATGTTCCCAGTGGCATTCGGGCTGTTTGAAATAGAAACGGAGGAAAACTGGGTCTGGTTTATGAGGCAGCTCAGGAGATCAATATGCCACATGGATCCATTGGCTATATCTACGGATGCATGCAAAGGGCTGACAAATGCAGTGAAGGAGGTGTTCCCGTGAGCTGAAGGTAGAGAATGCCATGCCCATATGATGCTCAACTTGTATTCACACTACGCAGGCAGCGTATTTCGTTACATGTTTCCTGCTGCTAGAGTTTACAAACCTAGTAGCAGCGATTATTTCATGAGCAAGATTTTTGCCGAAGCCCTTGAACTTCCAGAGTACTTAGCCATCCATCATTCGCAGCTATGGAAGAGGAGTCAATTCAACCTTGACATCAAAGTTGATTACATAAACAATAACCTTGCAGAATGCCTGAATAACTGGGTGAAGGACATAAAAGTGCGTCATGTTCATATCTTGATGGACAGCATACGTGGTATGATCACGAAGCTGTTAAATATAAGGAGAGAGATCGGTAGGAGACTTAGAGGACATATGCTACTGCTAGTTGTACAGCAACTGCACAAGAGAAGCCGAGGACTTGCTCATCTTAAGGTTCTCCCGTCAACCAGTAGTAGCTGTGAGGTGGTTGATATGTCCAAGAGTGGAAAAAGGGATGTTGTGAACATCTAGTTGCGAGAATGCACCTGCTTAGAGTGGCAGCATACCGGGAAACCTTGCAACCACGCCTTGGCCTTCTTTGTGAAGAAAAGAACTCTGCCACATTTGGATTAGTATTTTTTAGACTACTACTCTATGGAAAAGTTCAGAGCTGTGTACGCTGGATCCGTCGAGCCATGTACAGACCCATCTCAGTGGCCTCAAGTTCAACAGTCTTTCGAGCTTTGCCAGCCAGTTACAAAAAGGGGCAGAGGAAGACCCGAGGTGAATAGGTTTAAGAATTTTCTCGAGAAGAAGGGTTCGGCTTTCTGTGCTACAAAGAAGGGCAAAAATAGATGCAAGACCTGCCATCTTATAGGTCATAGAGCAGCAGGATGTCCCCTTAATGCTCCCGAACCTAGGTATGAGATGGTACATTCACACACAAAACTTGTTTATAGTCTGTAGATATAAGGTAGTAATCCATGTACTATTTTTTTACAGGAAGCACAAGGTAAGAAACAAGACAGCCGACTCAGTGATTTTGCTGCAGGAAGAAAACCAAAACGAGTGGAGTGATGATGCGGGACAAGATTCTGGTGCTGATTGGCCTGACTTCCCTCGGCCTGGAGATGCAGGGTACGTGAAGGTAAGAAAATTGGCACCTAGGAAGAGGAAGAAGGCAGGAGATGAAGAAGCGAGTGGACGTGAAGGAAAGAGGAAGAAAGTTGGCACCCAAGCAGAGAAAGAGGGCTAGCAGTGTAGCAGCCTAATGATGTATTAAACTTGAACCTATATATGTAGTTCGGTTAAACTCTGGAGCTGTGTGCGTGGAACTTGTCGGGCGAAACAATCTGCCTCTCGTACTCGGAGTAAAATGTATCGTGACTTTAGGATTTGATACGGCCGAGGCCACTAGTTGAATCCAAAACTCTGACTGTGCCACTACTATCTAAACAATCGCGATAGCTGAGCGGTTAAATCCTCTCCAAAATTGATGGGTGTTAGTGGCACATACATGATTTATTTATAGGCGCTTAATAAATCACTGTTGTTGGCATTGCACTTATGATAAGTTTTTGGGCTGGAAAACAATTTCTTAAGCTGGCATCTACACTCCACGAAGAAGCAACTTATTTCATCTGCTGGACAACGACATGGCAACATAAACTGCAAATGCAACAGATAATGCCCAGATAATGAGGAAATTGTGTCCACTATCTGGCCTAATCTTGAGCCCGTCTGTCTCACCACCTCCTTGCCGCTGCCTCCCCTGCACCTAGCGAAGCTCCCGGATCTCTCGCTCCATCGCACGAATCTCCTCTATCTTGTCCCACACAGCATCACGCAGATCCTGAACAAGCTCTCTGTGAAAACCTGTTAGTGGCTTTTCGATCCACACAAACTTGTCACAGCCAGTCCCCCTCCCTTCATGCGTAGTAGATCGAAGGAAACAGAAAAAAGAATTACATTACACTTTCCGGATCCGGGTTACCATTGTACCTATAGTAGGAACTTACCGCTCTGATGCTGTAGTTGCTGAATTTTCCTGCAGTATTTTCGTCGGTCCACGAAATCCATCTCGGCATCTTCTCACCACACAAACACAGCATATCGGGGTAGTAATCGTAGGGCGCCCTCCGGTACCTGATGGGGGCACCCGCCTGACGGCGTTGAGCCGACCCTGATTCCGCCCGAGACGAACTGCACGAGCTGCAAGCCATGAACGAGGGGAGCGAGGGCAGAGGAAAGAGGAGCCTTTGGATGTCAGGGTAGTGGTGAAGCGTGATTTATCCCTACTTAATAACTCGGGTAGAATCCTACCATCCACATTCGGCTGACAGGTGGGGGACCTAGCGTGTGGACTTGTCAAAAAAACTCGCGCCTTTGTGGTTCAAAAGCCCTGTCGCGCGCATTGGACGAAATTTTTTGGTACCTTGCCCGCGTACTTATCACTGGGAGGTCTTGCTCAGACACCAGACACGCCTGGCCCACAATCTTACTCCCTCCTAGGAACTTGTCATGGCTCGCGCCAGCATATCCATCCGCTAAACCGCTTCTCGTAGGGCTCGCCGCGGCGGATCCACCCCAAGATCCTACCGTCGCAGTATCAAATGGCCATGGTTTCTTGAGAGGAGCGACGATGCTATGTATGCGAGCTCGTCCCCTCCTACCTGTAGAAGGACTGATGCGGCGTCGAGCTCGAGCAGGAGCCGCCAGGCGCGACAGCGCTCGGTCCACGCCAAGCCCATCACCTTCGTCATTGTCAATTCCGATGTGGAGGGCGACGGGGATGAAGCTGTGCAGAACGCCATTGTTGCCTCCTTGGCGAAGGGCAAGCCACGGGCGGGAGTGGATGTCGCCGGGAAGGGCATGGTGGTGTCACCAATCGAGGTGGACTCCGACGACAGCTGTGTGATGTGGGTTTAGATGTTGTTTCGGATGGTTGCAATTTCGATTGTGTTTAATGCGAGTACAATTATTGTAATGTGTTTGTCGAGCTATATTAAGAAATATGTGCAATAACAGCCAGTGAGTGCTTCCACTTTAGAAATTGTGTCTATGCCATTTGCATGTTGCATTATCAACGTAGATTACTTGTAAATAATCCAACAAAAATCATCAGATTATAACCATCGGACGGGAGTGGTAGGATGGAAGAGAAGTTGGGACAGTGGCTTCGAGGGGAAGGACACTGACAGGTGGGCCCTCGGAACATGTGACACTGACATGCGGGAGCGGGAGCACACGGTATTGCCGGTCTGTCCAGAGCAAGCGGACTTTGCAACGTGACAACAGCAAGCTGATTGGACCAATATAATAACTCGTCGAAGTATTAAGGAGTACTAAAAACTACAACTGGGGTACATTTGCACAACACGTATGCTCTAAGCACGTGAGAAGCATCGCTTAATTCTAACAGTAACGACAGCACAAGTACTACATTTGTCTAGCGGTCTTCTTGATACAAATGTAGAAATGCATCTGCCAGTTCGGTCCTGCACCGATAATGTACTGAGATGGCACGCATAGGATTGACCTTAGGTCCACATACTCCACCTCCCGCGGCGTCATAGCTCGGCGCCTTGGCTAGCACAAGAATGCTATCCGACGACGGCGGCTGGGCGTTCACCCACATGCACATCGTGTATACGGGCCAGGCGCATGAGACCGACCTGACGCATACGACACCCACGACGGTGGGCCCGACGGTGATGGTCAGGACGAAAACAGAGCCATCCCCCCCTGGAACATTAGCAGGCGGCGTGCCGTGTCAGAGAATGGCACCTGCTCTTGGAGAAGTTGGGCTTGCCCGTACGAGATCCTAATCACTTCGATCAAGTGCCCATCTGCAAGGTGGACGTCGAGCTCTGCCAGCGGGCCGGTGTAGTTGCAGCCGGCTCCGTGCAGGCGCACGCGCCGTGCAGGCACGCGAGCTCGTGGAGCGGGAGCTCGCGGTAGGAGTTACGGCGAAAGCATCCTGGGTGGGAGCACACGAGAGGGAACGCCGCTGCGAAGTTGCGCGCGAGGATCTCCAGATTCTTGGGCTCCCATATTTACCACAACTGAAGTTTGTCGAGAAATCGGAAAAAAGATCAGCAGTTAGATTGGCGAATAGCAGGAATGTGTAGGATAAGTTCAAAAGCTTGTAAAATGATTTCTTACCATGAAGGTAGCGACCGGAGAATTGGCGGATGTCGTCGGCTTGCGGCTACGACAGGATGGAAGTGAAGGGGGGAAAGTGGCTTCGAGGGGAAGGAAGAGAAGTACGGGGAGGAAGAGAAGTAACGGGGACGTGACACTAGGATATGGCCCACTGAACTCGTGAGTCGTAAAACTCGCAACATGCCAGTTTGTCCAGAGCAAGTGTGGCCAATCATGCCGCAGAACAGCCTACTCGAGGATCACTCTCACGAAGACCATCCCAATCGTCCAAGCGCCCTAATAGAATGGTATGTAACAATCGTCAAGAAGAACAACTGTGTTATGGCGTGCCTTCTAGAACACTCGGTCTAACAGTTTGTGGAAATAACACACATGCAATGACTCTAGTGGTTGATCCATGTGTGGTTTGTGGAAATAACACACATGCAATGACTGTAATGGATCCATAAGTGGTTTATGGAAAAGAACACACATGCAATGACTCTAGTGGTTGATCCATGTGTGTTTTGTGGAAAGAACACACATGCAATGTCTCTGGTTGATCCATATGTGGTTTGTGGAAAGAACACACATGCAATGACCACTGGTTGATCCATGTGTGGTTTGTGGAAATAACAAACATGCAATGACTCTAGTGGTTGATCCATGTGTGGTTTGTGAAAAGAACACACATGCAATGACTCTAGTGTTGGTTTTAGTATAAGAACACACATGCAATGACTCTAGTGGTTGATCCATGTGTGGTTTGTGGAAATAACACATATGCAATGACTCTAGGGAAATCCGATCCATGTGTGGTTTGTGGAAATAACACACATGCAATGACTCTAGTGGGTCCACATGTGGTTTCTGGAAAGAACACACACGCAATGACCACTGGTTGATCCATAAGTTGTTTGTGGAAAAGAACACGCATGCAATGAGTCTAGTGGATCCATGTGTGGTTTGTGGAAAAGAACACACATGCAATGACTCTAGTGCTGGTTTCTGGTTTTAGTATAAGAACAAACATGCAATGACTCTAGTGGTTGATCCATGTGTGGTTTGTGGAAAGAACACATGCAATGACTCTAGTGGTTGACCCATATGTGGTTTGTGGAAAAGAACACACATGCAATGACCATAGTGGCTGATCCATGTGTGGTTTGTGGAAAAGAACACACATGCAATGACCACTGGTTGATCCATGTGTGGTTTGTGGAAAGAACACACATGCAATGACTCTAGTGTTGGTTTTAGTATAAGAACACACATGCAATGACTCTAGTGGTTGATCCATGTGTGTTTTGTGGAAAAGAACACACAGATGTAATGACTCTAGTGGTCGATCCATGTGTGGTTTGTGGAAATAACACACATGCAATGACTCTAGTGGTTGATCCATGTGTGGTTTGTGGAAATAACACACATGCAATGACTGTAACGGATCCATAAGTGGTTTATGGAAAAGAACCCACATGCAATGACCACTAGTTGATCCATATGTGGTTTGTGGAAAGAACACACATGCAATGACTCTAGTGGTTGATCCATGTGTGGTTTGTGGAAAGAACACACATGCAATGACAGTGGTGGATCCATGTGTCATTTGTGGATAGAACACACATGCATTGATTCTAGTGCTAGTTTTAGTATAAGAACACACATGCAATAACTCTAGTGGGTCCACATGTGGTTTGTGAAAAGAACACATGTGCAATGACCACTGGTTGATCCATAAGTTGTTTGTCGAAAAGAACACACATGCAATGAGTCTAGTGGATCCATGTGTGGTTTGTGGAAAAGAACACACATGCAATGACTCAAGTGCTGGTTTGTGGTTTTAGTATAAGAACAAACATGCAATGACTCTAGTGGTTGATCCATGTGTGGTTTATGGAAAAGAACCCACATGCAATGACCACTGGTTGATCCATATATGGTTTGTGGAAAGAACACACATGCAATGACCACTGGTGGATCCATGTGTGGTTTGTGGAAAAGAACACACATGCAATGACCACTGGTTGATCCATGTGTGGTTTGTGGAAATAACACACATGCAATGACTCTAGTGGGTCCACATGTGGTTTGTGGAAAGAACACACACAC
>CAJUXJ010002441.1:0-39417 GCA_910589775.1 Avena eriantha
TTATGACCAAAATCTCGACGTTTTTCACGTTTTATGGCCGTTTCGTGAGCTAATGCACACTGTTTGGCGCTCTGTCGGGGATTTACAATGACCCTAAGACCTGATACATGTTTGAGAGTTATGACCAAAAACTCGTCGTTTTTCACGTTTTAATGGCCGTTTTCGTGAGCTATTGCAGACTGTTTTGGCGCTCTTGGGGGATTTAGAACGATCCTAAGACCCGATACATGTTTGAGAGTTATGACGAAAAACTCATCGTTTTCACGTTTTAGGGTAATTTTCATGAGTATTCCACACTTTTTGGTGCTCCACGAGATTTTCATGGACCATTAGACCCGGTGCATGTTAAGGGGATGACCAACAATTCGTCGTTCTTGTGTTTTATTACCGTTTTCATTAGCTATTCCACAGTTCTAGGTTTCAGGGCGAATTACAACGACCATTAGACCCGATACATGTTTCACAATTTTAACCAAAAATTGTCGTTTTCGCAATTATGGTGGCCGTTTTCATGAGGTTATTGCCCACAGTTTTGGGGGTTCCAGGGTGATTTACAACGACCCTAAGACCCGATCATGTTGAGAGTTATGACCAAAAACTCGTCGTTTTTCAACGTTTTATGGCCGTTTTCGTGAGTCTATTGCACACTGTTTTGGCGCTCTTGGGGATTTACAGACGATCCTAAGACCCGATACATGTTGAGAGTTATGACCAAAAAACTCATCGTTTTCACGATTTTAGGGTCATTTTCATGAGTTTTTCCACCCTTTTTGGTGCTCCACGGGATTTTTCATGGACCATTGACACCGATGCATGTTTAAGAGGGATCGACCAACAATTCGTCGTTCTTATGTTTTTATGACCGTTTTCATGAGCTATTCCACAGTTCTAGGGTTCATGGCGAATTTACACGACCATTAGACCCGATACATTTGTCACAATTTTAACCAGAAATTGTCGATTTTGCATATTATGGCCGGTTTCATGAGTTATTGCCCACAGCTTTTAGGGTTCCAGGGTGATTTACAACGACCCTAAGACCCGATACATGTTTGAGAGTTATGACCAAAATCTCGTCGTTTTTCACGTTTTATGGCCGTTTTCGTGAGCTATGCACACTGTTTTGGCGCTCTTGCGGGATTTACAATGACCCTAAGACCCGATACATGTTTGAGAGTTATGACCAAAACTCGTCGTTTTCCCGTTTTTAGGGTCATTTTCATGACTTATTCCACACTGTTTTGGTGCTCCACGAGGATTTGCATGGACCATTAGACCCGATGCATGTTTAAGGGGATCACCAACAATTCGTCGTTCTTGTGTTTTATGACCGTTTTCATGAGCTATTCCACAGTTCTAGGGTTTCAGGGCGAATTACAACGACCATTAACCCGATACATGTTTGACAATTTTAATCAAAAAATTCTCGATTTGCATATTATGGCCGTTTCATGAGTTATTGCCCGCAATTTTGGGGTTCTAGGGTGATTTACAACGACCCTAAGACCCCATACATGTTTGAGAGTTATGACCAAAAACTCGTAGTTTTTTCACGTTTTATGGCCGTTTTCGTGAGCTATTGCACACTGTTTTGGCGCTCTTGGGGGATTTACAATGTATCCTAAGACCCATACATGTTTGACAGTTATGACCAAAAACTCATCGTTTTTCGCGTTTAGGGTCTTTTTCATAGATTATTCCACACTGTTTGGGGCTCCACAGGGATTTGCATGGACCATTAGACCCGATGCATGTGTTAAGGTGATCGCCAACAATTCGTCGTCTTTTGTTTTATGACGTTTTCATGAGCTATTCACAGTTCTAGGGTTCAGGGCGAATTACAACGACCATTAGACCCGATACATGTTGCACAATTTTAAGCCAAAAAATTGTCGATTTTGCATATTATGGCCGTTTTCATGAGTTATTGCCCACACTTTTAGGGTTCTAGGGTGATTTACAACGACCCTAAGACCCGATACATGTTTGAGAGTTATGACCAAATCTCGCGTTTTTCACGTTTTATGGCTAGTTTCCGTGACCTATTGCACACTGTTTTGTCGCTCTTGGGGGATTTACAACGATCCTAAGACCGATACATGTTTGAGAGTTATGACCACAAAATCATCATTTTCTCGTTGAGGGTCATTTTCATGAGTTATTCCACGCTGTTTTGGTGCTCCACGGGGATTTGCATGGACCATTAGACCTAATGCATGTTTAAGGGCATGACCAACAATTCGTCATTCTTGTGTTTATGACCGTTTTCATGAGCTATTCCATAGTTCTAGGGTTTCACGGCGAATTACAACGACCATTGGACCCGATACATGTTTGACAATTTTAACCAAAAAATTGTCGATTTTGCATATTATGGCCGTTTTCATGAGTTATTGCCCGCAGTTTTGGGGTTCTAGGGTGATTTACAACGACCCTAAGACCCGATACATGTTTGAGAGTTATGACCAAAACCTCGTCATTTCTCACGTTTTATGGCCGTTTTCGTGAGCTATTGCACACTGTTTTGGCGCTCTTGGGGGATTTACAATGATCCTAAGACACGATACATGTTTGAGAGTTATGACCAAAAAACTCATCGTTTTGCGTTTTAGGGTCATTTTCATGACTTATTCCACACTAGTTTTGGTGCTCCACGAGGATTTGCATGGACCATTAGACCCGATGCATGTTTAAGGGGATCACCAACAATTCGTCGTTCTTGTGTTTTATGACAGTTTTCATGAGCTATTCCACATTTCTAGGGTTTCAGGGCGAATTACAATGACCATTAGACCCGATACATGTTTCACAATTTTAACCAAAAAATTGTCGATTCTGCATATTATGGCCGTTTTCATGAGTTATTGCCCACACTTTTAGGGTTCCAGGGTGATCTACAACGACCCTAAGACCCGATACATGTTTGAGAGTTATGACCAAAATCTCGTCGTTTTTCACGTTTTATGGCTGTTTCGTGAGCTATTGCACACTGTTTATCGCTCTTGGGGGATTTACAACGATCCTAAGACCCATACATGTTTGAGAATATCACCAAAAACTCGTCGTTTTCGCGTTTTAGGGTCATTTTCATGACTTATTCCACACTGTTTTGGTGCTCCACGAGGATTTGCATGGACCATTAGACCCGATGCACGTTAAGGGGATCACCAACAATTCGTCGTTCTTGTGTTTTATGACGTTTTCTTGAGCTATTCCACAGTTCTAGGGTTTTAGGGTGAATTACAACGACCAATTAGACCCGATACATGTTTCACAATTTTAACCAAACAATTGTCGATTCTGCATATTATGGCCGTTTCATGAGTTATTGCCCACAGTTTTGGGGTTCCAGGGTGATTTACAACGACCCTAAGACCCAATACATGTTGGAGAGTTATGACCAGAAACTCGTCGTTTTTTCACGTTTTATGGCGTTTCGTGAGCTATTGCACACTGTTTTGGCGCTCTTGGGGGATTTACAATGACCCGAAGACCCGATACATGTGTGAGAGTTATGTCCAAAAAGTCGTCGTTTTTCACGTTTTATGGCCGTTTTCGTGAGCTATTGCACACTGTTTTGGCGCTCTTGCGGGATTTACAATGATCCTAAGACCCGATACATGTTTGAGAGTTATGAGCCAAAAACTCATCGTTTTCGCGTTTTAGGGTCATTTTCATGACTTATTCCACACTGTTTTGGTGCTCCACGAGGATTTGCATGGACCATTAGACCCGATGCATGTTTAAGGGATCACCAACAATTCGTCGTTCTTGTGTTTTATGACCGTTTTCATGAGCTATTCCACAGTTCTAGGGTTTCAGGGCGAATTACAACGACCATTAGACCCGATACATGTTTCACAATTTTAACCAAAGCAACTGTCGATTCTGCATATTATGGCCGTTTTCATGAGTTATTGCCCACACTTTTAGGGTTCCAGGGTGATTTACAACGACCCTAAGACCCGATACATGTTGAGAGTTATGACCAAAATCTCGACGTTTTTCACGTTTTATGGCCGTTTTCGTGAGCTAATGCACACTGTTTTGGCGCTCTTCGGGGATTTACAATGACCCTAAGACCTGATACATGTTTGAGAGTTATGACCAAAAACTCGTCGTTTTTCACGTTTTATGGCCGTTTTCGTGAGCTATTGCAGACTGTTTTGGCGCTCTTGGGGGATTTAGCAACGATCCTAAGACCCGATACATGTTTGAGAGTTATGACGAAAAACTCATCGTTTTCACGTTTTAGGGTAATTTTCATGAGTTATTCCACACTTTTTGGTGCTCCACGAGGATTTTCATGGACCATTAGACCCGGTGCATGTTTAAGGGGATGACCAACAATTCGTCGTTCTTGTGTTTTATTACCGTTTTCATTAGCTATTCCACAGTTCTAGAGTTTCAGGGCGAATTACAACGACCATTAGACCCGATACATGTTTCACAATTTTAACCAAAAAATTGTCGATTTCGCATATTATGGCCGTTTTCATGAGTTATTGCCCACAGTTTTGGGGTTCCAGGGTGATTTACAACGACCCTAAGACCCAATACATGTTGGAGAGTTATGACCAAAAACTCGTCGTTTTTCACGTTTTATGGCCGTTTTGGTGAGCTATTGCACACTGTTTGGGCGCTCTTGGGGGATTTACAATGATCCTAAGACCCGATACATGTTTGAGAGTTATGACCAAAAACTCATCGTTTTCACGTTTTAGGGTCATTTTCATGAGTTATTCCACACTGTTTTGGTGCTCCACGAGGATTTGCACGGACCATTAGACCCGATGCATGTTTAAGGGCATCACCAACAATTCGTCGTTCTTGTGTTTTATGACCGTTTTCATGAGCTATTCCACGGTTCTAGGGTTTCAGTGCGAATTACAACGACCATTAGACCCGATACATGTTTCACAATTTTAACCAAAAAATTGTCGATTCTGCATATTATGGCCGTTTTCATGACTTATTGCCCACACTTTTAGGGTTCCAGGGTGATTTACAACGACCCTAAGACCCGATACATGTTTGAGAGTTATGACCAAAATCTCGACGTTTTTCACGTTTTATGGCCGTTTTCGTGAGCTAATGCACACTGTTTTGGCGCTCTTCGGGGATTTACAATGACCCTAAGACCTGATACATGTTTGAGAGTTATGACCAAAAACTCGTCGTTTTCCCGTTTTAGGGTCATTTTCATGACTTATTCCACACTGTTTTGGTGCTCCACGAGGATTTGCATGGACCATTAGACCCGATGCATGTTTAAGGGGATCACCAACAATTCGTCGTTCTTGTGTTTTATGACCGTTTTCATGAGCTATTCCACAGTTCTAGGGTTTCAGGGCGAATTACAACGACCATTAGACCCGATACATGTTTGACAATTTTAATCAAAAAATTCTCGATTTTGCATATTATGGCCGTTTTCATGAGTTATTGCCCGCAATTTTGGGGTTCTAGGGTGATTTACAACGACCCTAAGACCCGATACATGTTTGAGAGTTATGACCAAAAACTCGTCGTTTTTCACGTTTTATGGCCGTTTTCGTGAGCTATTGCACACTGTTTTGGCGCTCTTGGGGGATTTACTGTGATCCTAAGACCCGATACATGTTTGAGAGTTATGACCAAAAACTCATCGTTTTCGCGTTTTAGGGTCGTTTTCGTGACTTATTCCACACTGTTTTGGTGCTCCACGAGGATTTGCATGGACCATTAGTCCCGATGCATGTTTAAGGGGATCACCAACAATTCGTCGTTCTTGTGTTTTATGACCGTTTTCATGAGCTATTCCACAGTTCTAGGGTTTCAGGGCGAATTACAACGACCATTAGACCCGATACATGTTGCACAATTTTAAGCAAACAACTGTCGATTCTGCATATTATGGCCGTTTTCATGAGTTATTGCCCACACTTTTAGGGTTCCAGGGTGATCTACAACGACCCTAAGACCCGATACATGTTTGAGAGTTATGACCAAAATCTCGTCGTTTTTCACGTTTTATGGCTATTTCCGTGACCTATTGCACACTGTTTTGTCGCTCTTGGGGGATTTACAACGATCCTAAGACCCGATACATTTTTGAGAGTTATGACCACAAAATCATCATTTTCTCGTTTGAGGGTCATTTTCATGAGTTATTCCACGCTGTTTTGGTGCTCCACGGGGATTTGCATGGACCATTAGACCTAATGCATGTTTAAGGGCATGACCAACAATTCGTCATTCTTGTGTTTTATGACCGTTTTCATGAGCTATTCCATAGTTCTAGGGTTTCACGGGCGAATTACAACGACCATTGGACCCGATACATGTTTGACAATTTTAACCAAAAAATTGTCGATTTTGCATATTATGGCCGTTTTCATGAGTTATTGCCCGCAGTTTTGGGGTTCTAGGGTGATTTACAACGACCCTAAGACCCGATACATGTTTGAGAGTTATGACCAAAAACTCGTCATTTCTCACGTTTTATGGCCGTTGTCGTGAGCTATTGCACACTGTTTTGGCGCTCTTGGGGGATTTACAATGATCCTAAGACACGATACATGTTTGAGAGTTATGACCAAAAACTCATCGTTTTCGCGTTTTAGGGTCATTTTCATGACTTATTCCACACTATTTTGGTGCTCCACGAGGATTTGCATGGACCATTAGACCCGATGCATGTTTAAGGGGATCACCAACAATTCGTCGTTCTTGTGTTTTATGACAGTTTTCATGAGCTATTCCACATTTTAGGGTTTCAGGGCGAATTACAATGACCATTAGACCCGATACATGTTTCACAATTTTAACCAAACAATTGTCGATTCTGCATATTATGGCCGTTTTCATGAGTTATTGCCCACACTTTTAGGGTTCCAGGGTGATCTACAACGACCCTAAGACCCGATACATGTTTGAGAGTTATGACCAAAATCTCGTCGTTTTTCACGTTTTATGGCTGTTTCCGTGAGCTATTGCACACTGTTTTATCGCTCTTGGGGGATTTACAACGATCCTAAGACCCATACATGTTTGAGAATTATCACCAAAAACTCGTCGTTTTCGCGTTTTAGGGTCATTTTCATGACTTATTCCACACTGTTTTGGTGCTCCACGAGGATTTGCATGGACCATTAGACCCGATGCACGTTTAAGGGGATCACCAACAATTCGTCGTTCTTGTGTTTTATGACCGTTTTCTTGAGCTATTCCACAGTTCTAGGGTTTTAGGGCGAATTACAACGACCATTAGACCCGATACATGTTTCACAATTTTAACCAAACAATTGTCGATTCTGCATATTATGGCCGTTTTCATGAGTTATTGCCCACAGTTTTGGGGTTCCAGGGTGATTTACAACGACCCTAAGACCCAATACATGTTGGAGAGTTATGACCAGAAACTCGTCGTTTTTCACGTTTTATGGCCGTTTTCGTGAGCTATTGCACACTGTTTTGGCGCTCTTGGGGGATTTACAATGACCCTAAGACCCGATACATGTTTGAGAGTTATGTACCAAAAAGTCGTCGTTTTTCACGTTTTATGGCCGTTTTCGTGAGCTATTGCACACTGTTTTGGCGCTCTTGGGGGATTTACAATGATCCTAAGACCCGATACATGTTTGAGAGTTATGACCAAAAACTCATCGTTTTCGCGTTTTAGGGTCATTTTCATGACTTATTCCACACTGTTTTGGTGCTCCACGAGGATTTGCATGGACCATTAGACCCGATGCATGTTTAAGGGGATCACCAACAATTCGTCGTTCTTGTGTTTTATGACCGTTTTCATGAGCTATTCCACAGTTCTAGGGTTTCAGGGCGAATTACAACGACCATTAGACCCGATACATGTTTCACAATTTTAACCAAAAAATTGTCGATTCTGCATATTATGGCCGTTTTCATGAGTTATTGCCCACACTTTTAGGGTTCCAGGGTGATTTACAACGACCCTAAGACCCGATACATGTTTGAGAGTTATGACCAAAATCTCGTCGTTTTTCACGTTTTATGGCTGTTTCCGTGAGCTATTGCACACTGTTTTGGCGCTCTTGGGGGATTTACAACGATCCTAAGACCCGATACATGTTTGAGAGTTATGACCACAAACTCATCGTTTTCGCGTTTTAGGGTCATTTTCATGAGTTATTCCACACTGTTTTGGTGCTCCACGGGATTTGCATGGACCATTAGACCCGATGCATGTTTAAGGGGCATGACCAACAATTCGTCGTTCTTGTGTTTTATGACCGTTTTCATGAGCTATTCCACAGTTCTAGGGTTTCAGGGCGAATTACAACGACCATTAGACCCGATACATGTTTGACAATTTTAACCAAAAAATTGTCGATTTTGCATATTATGGCCGTTTTCATGAGTTATTGCCCACAGTTTTGGGGTTCTAGGGTGATTTACAACGACCCTAAGACCCGATACATGTTTGAGAGTTATGACCAAAAACTCGTCGTTTTTCACGTTTTATGGCCGTTTTCGTGAGCTATTGCACACTGTTTTGGCGCTCTTGGGGGATTTACAATGATCCTAAGACCCGATACATGTTTGAGAGTTATGACCAAAAACTCATCGTTTTCGCGTTTTAGGGTCATTTTCATGACTTATTCCACACTGTTTTGGTGCTCCACGAGGATTTGCATGGACCATTAGACCCGATGCATGTTTAAGGGGATCACCAACAATTCGTCGTTCTTGTGTTTTATGACCGTTTTCATGAGCTATTCCATAGTTCTAGGGTTTCAGGGCGAATTACAACGACCATTAGGACCCGATACATGTTTGACAATTTTAACAAAAAATTGTCGATTTTGCATATTATGGCCGTTTTCATGAGTTATTGCCCACAGTTTTAGGGGTTCCAGGGTGATTTACAACGACCCTAAGACCCGATACATGTTTGAGAGTTATGACCAAAAACTCGTCGTTTTTCACGTTTTATGGCCGTTTTCGTGAGCTATTGCACACTGTTTTGGCGCTCTTGGGGGATTTACTGTGATCCTAAGACCCGATACATGTTTGAGAGTTATGACCAAAAACTCATCGTTTTCGCGTTTTAGGGTCATTTTCATGACTTATTCCACACTGTTTTGGTGCTCCACGAGGATTTGCATGGACCATTAGACCCGATGCATGTTTAAGGGGATCACCAACAATTCGTCGTTCTTGTGTTTTATGACCGTTTTCATGAGCTATTCCACAGTTCTAGGGTTTCAGGGCGAATTACAACGACCATTAGACCCGATACATGTTTCACAATTTTAACCAAAAAATTGTCGATTCTGCATATTATGGCCGTTTTCATGAGTTATTGCCCACACTTTTAGGGTTCCAGGGTGATTTACAACGACCCTAAGACCCGATACATGTTTGAGAGTTATGACCAAAAATCTCGTCGTTTTTCACGTTTTATGGCGTTTTCCGTGAGCCTATTGCACACTGTTTTGGCGCTCTTGGGGGATTTACAATGATCCTAAGACCCGATACATGTTTGAGAGTTATGACCAAAAACTCATCAGTTTTCGCGTTTTAGGGTCATTTTCATGAGTTATTCCACACTGTTTTGGTGCTCCACGAGGATTTGCATGGACCATTAGACCCGATGCATGTTTAAGGGGATCGACCAACAATTCGTCGTTCTTGTGTTTTATGACCGTTTTCATGAGCTATTCCATAGTTCTAGGGTTTCAGGGCGAATTACAACGACCATTAGACCCGATACATGTTTGACAATTTTAACCAAAAAATTGTCGATTTTGCATATTATGGCCGTTTTCATGAGTTATTGCCCACAGTTTTGGGTTCCTAGGGTGATTTACAACGACCCTAAGACCCGATACATGTTTGAGAGTTATGACCAAAAACTCGTCGTTTTTCACGTTTTATGGCCGTTTTCGTGAGCTATTGCACACTGTTTTGGCGCTCTTGGGGGATTTACAATGATCCTAAGACCCGATACATGTTTGAGAGTTATGACCAAAAACTCATCGTTTTCGCGTTTTAGGGTCATTTTCATGACTTATTCCACACTGTTTTGGTGCTCCACGAGGATTTGCATGGACCATTAGACCCGATGCATGTTTAAGGGGATCACCAACAATTCGTCGTTCTTGTGTTTTATGACCGTTTTCATGAGCTATTCCACAGTTCTAGGGTTTTAGGGCGAATTACAACGACCATTAGACCCGATACATGTTTCACAATTTTAACCAAACAATTGTCGATTCTGCATATTATGGCCGTTTTCATGAGTTATTGCCCACACTTTTAGGGTTCCAGGGTGATCTACAACGACCCTAAGACCCGATACATGTTTGAGAGTTATGACCAAAATCTCGACGTTTTTCACGTTTTATGGCCGTTTTCGTGAGCTAATGCACACTGTTTTGGCGCTCTTCGGGGATTTACAATGACCCTAAGACCTGATACATGTTTGAGAGTTATGACCAAAAACTCGTCGTTTTTCACGTTTTATGGCCGTTTTCGTGAGCTATTGCAGACTGTTTTGGCGCTCTTGGGGGATTTACAACGATCCTAAGACCCGATACATGTTTGAGAGTTATGACGAAAAACTCATCGTTTTCACGTTTTAGGGTAATTTTCATGAGTTATTCCACACTTTTTGGTGCTCCACGAGGATTTTCATGGACCATTAGACCCGGTGCATGTTTAAGGGGATGACCAACAATTCGTCGTTCTTGTGTTTTATTACCGTTTTCATTAGCTATTCCACAGTTCTAGAGTTTCAGGGCGAATTACAACGACCATTAGACCCGATACATGTTTCACAATTTTAACCAAAAAATTGTCGATTTCGCATATTATGGCCGTTTTCATGAGTTATTGCCCACAGTTTTGGGGTTCCAGGGTGATTTACAACGACCCTAAGACCCAATACATGTTGGAGAGTTATGACCAAAAACTCGTCGTTTTTCACGTTTTATGGCCGTTTTCGGTGAGCTATTGCACACTGTTTGGGCGCTCTTGGGGGATTTACAATGATCCTAAGACCCGATACATGTTTGAGAGTTATGACCAAAAACTCATCGTTTTCACGTTTTAGGGTCATTTTCATGAGTTATTCCACACTGTTTTGGTGCTCCACGAGGATTTGCACTGGACCATTAGACCCGATGCATGTTTAAGGGCATCACCAACAATTCGTCGTTCTTGTGTTTTATGACCGTTTTCATGAGCTATTCCACAGTTCTAGGGTTTCAGTGCGAATTACAACGACCATTAGACCCGATACATGTTTCACAATTTTAACCAAAAAATTGTCGATTCTGCATATTATGGCCGTTTTCATGAGCTTATTGCCCACACTTTTAGGGTTCCAGGGTGATTTACAACGACCCTAAGACCCGATACATGTTTGAGAGTTATGACCAAAATCTCGTCGTTTTTCACGTTTTATGGCCGTTTTCGTGAGCTATTGCACACTGTTTTGGCGCTCTTCGGGGATTTACAATGATCCCTAAGACCTGATACATGTTTGAGAGTTATGACCAAAAACTCAGTCGTTTTCCCGTTTTAGGGTCATTTTCATGACTTATTCCACACTGTTTTGGTGCTCCACGAGGATTTGCATGGACCATTAGACCCGATGCATGTTTAAGGGGATCACCAACAATTCGTCGTTCTTGTGTTTTATGACCGTTTTCATGAGCTATTCCACAGTTCTAGGGTTTCAGGGCGAATTACAACGACCATTAGACCCGATACATGTTTGACAATTTTAATCAAAAAATTCTCGATTTTGCATATTATGGCCGTTTTCATGAGTTATTGCCCGCAATTTTGGGGTTCTAGGGTGATTTACAACGACCCTAAGACCCGATACATGTTTGAGAGTTATGACCAAAAACTCGTCGTTTTTCACGTTTTATGGCCGTTTTCGTGAGCTATTGCACACTAGTTTTGGCGCTCTTGGGGGATTTACTGTGATCCTAAGACCCGATACATGTTTGAGAGTTATGACCAAAAACTCATCGTTTTCGCGTTTTAGGGTCGTTTTCGTGACTTATTCCACACTGTTTTGGTGCTCCACGAGGATTTGCATGGACCATTAGTCCCGATGCATGTTTAAGGGGATCACCAACAATTCGTTGTTCTTGTGTTTTATGACCGTTTTCATGAGCTATTCCACAGTTCTAGGGTTTCAGGGCGAATTACAACGACCATTAGACCCGATACATGTTGCACAATTTTAAGCAAACAACTGTCGATTCTGCATATTATGGCCGTTTTCATGAGTTATTGCCCACACTTTTAGGGTTCCAGGGTGATCTACAACGACCCTAAGACCCGATACATGTTTGAGAGTTATGACCAAAATCTCGTCGTTTTTCACGTTTTATGGCTATTTCCGTGACCTATTGCACACTGTTTTGTCGCTCTTGGGGGATTTACAACGATCCTAAGACCCGATACATTTTTGAGAGTTATGACCACAAAATCATCATTTTCTCGTTTGAGGGTCATTTTCATGAGTTATTCCACGCTGTTTTGGTGCTCCACGGGGATTTGCATGGACCATTAGACCTAATGCATGTTTAAGGGCATGACCAACAATTCGTCATTCTTGTGTTTTATGACCGTTTTCATGAGCTATTCCATAGTTCTAGGGTTTCAGGGCGAATTACAACGACCATTGGACCCGATACATGTTTGACAATTTTAACCAAAAAATTGTCGATTTTGCATATTATGGCCGTTTTCATGAGTTATTGCCCGCAGTTTTGGGGTTCTAGGGTGATTTACAACGACCCTAAGACCCGATACATGTTTGAGAGTTATGACCAAAAACTCGTCATTTCTCACGTTTTATGGCCGTTGTCGTGAGCTATTGCACACTGTTTTGGCGCTCTTGGGGGATTTACAATGATCCTAAGACACGATACATGTTTGAGAGTTATGACCAAAAACTCATCGTTTTCGCGTTTTAGGGTCATTTTCATGACTTATTCCACACTATTTTGGTGCTCCACGAGGATTTGCATGGACCATTAGACCCGATGCATGTTTAAGGGGATCACCAACAATTCAGTCGTTCTTGTGTTTTATGACAGTTTTCATGAGCTATTCCACATTTTTAGGGTTTCAGGGCGAATTACAATGACCATTAGACCCGATACATGTTTCACAATTTTAACCAAACAATTGTCGATTCTGCATATTATGGCCGTTTTCATGAGTTATTGCCCACACTTTTAGGGTTCCAGGGTGATCTACAACGACCCTAAGACCCGATACATGTTTGAGAGTTATGACCAAAATCTCGTCGTTTTTCACGTTTTATGGCTGTTTCCGTGAGCTATTGCACACTGTTTTATCGCTCTTGGGGGATTTACAACGATCCTAAGACCCATACATGTTTGAGAATTATCACCAAAAACTCGTCGTTTTCGCGTTTTAGGGTCATTTTCATGACTTATTCCACACTGTTTTGGTGCTCCACGAGGATTTGCATGGACCATTAGACCCGATGCACGTTTAAGGGGATCACCAACAATTCGTCGTTCTTGTGTTTTATGACCGTTTTCTTGAGCTATTCCACAGTTCTAGGGTTTTAGGGCGAATTACAACGACCATTAGACCCGATACATGTTTCACAATTTTAACCAAACAATTGTCGATTCTGCATATTATGGCCGTTTTCATGAGTTATTGCCCACACTTTTAGGGTTCCAGGGTGATTTACAACGACCCTAAGACCCGATACATGTTTGAGAGTTATGACCAAAATCTCGACGTTTTTCACGTTTTATGGCCGTTTTCGTGAGCTAATGCACACTGTTTTGGCGCTCTTCGGGGATTTACAATGACCCTAAGACCTGATACATGTTTGAGAGTTATGACCAAAAACTCGTCGTTTTTCACGTTTTATGGCCGTTTTCGTGAGCTATTGCAGACTGTTTTGGCGCTCTTGGGGGATTTACAACGATCCTAAGACCCGATACATGTTTGAGAGTTATGACGAAAAACTCATCGTTTTCACGTTTTAGGGTAATTTTCATGAGTTATTCCACACTTTTTGGTGCTCCACGAGGATTTTCATGGACCATTAGACCCGGTGCATGTTTAAGGGGATGACCAACAATTCGTCGTTCTTGTGTTTTATTACCGTTTTCATTAGCTATTCCACAGTTCTAGAGTTTCAGGGCGAATTACAACGACCATTAGACCCGATACATGTTTCACAATTTTAACCAAAAAATTGTCGATTTCGCATATTATGGCCGTTTTCATGAGTTATTGCCCACAGTTTTGGGGTTCCAGGGTGATTTACAACGACCCTAAGACCCAATACATGTTGGAGAGTTATGACCAAAAACTCGTCGTTTTTCACGTTTTATGGCTGTTTCCGTGAGCTATTGCACACTGTTTGGGCGCTCTTGGGGGATTTACAATGATCCTAAGACCCGATACATGTTTGAGAGTTATGACCAAAAACTCATCGTTTTCACGTTTTAGGGTCATTTTCATGAGTTATTCCACACTGTTTTGGTGCTCCACGAGGATTTGCACGGACCATTAGACCCGATGCATGTTTAAGGGCATCACCAACAATTCGTCGTTCTTGTGTTTTATGACCGTTTTCATGAGCTATTCCACAGGTTCTAGGGTTTCAGTGCGAATTACAACGACCATTAGACCCGATACATGTTTCACAATTTTAACCAAAAAATTGTCGATTCTGCATATTATGGCCGTTTTCATGACTTATTGCCCACACTTTTAGGGTTCCAGGGTGATTTACAACGACCCTAAGACCCGATACATGTTTGAGAGTTATGACCAAAATCTCGACGTTTTTCACGTTTTATGGCCGTTTTCGTGAGCTATGCACACTGTTTTGGCGCTCTTCGGGGATTTACAATGACCCTAAGACCTGATACATGTTTGAGAGTTATGACCAAAAACTCGTCGTTTTCCCGTTTTAGGGTCATTTTCATGACTTATTCCACACTGTTTTGGTGCTCCACGAGGATTTGCATGGACCATTAGACCCGATGCATGTTTAAGGGGATCACCAACAATTCGTCGTTCTTGTGTTTTATGACCGTTTTCATGAGCTATTCCACAGTTCTAGGGTTTCAGGGCGAATTACAACGACCATTAGACCCGATACATGTTTCACAATTTTAACCAAAAAATTGTCGATTCTGCATATTATGGCCGTTTTCATGAGTTATTGCCCACACTTTTAGGGTTCCAGGGTGATTTACAACGACCCTAAGACCCGATACATGTTTGAGAGTTATGACCAAAAATCTCGTCGTTTTTCACGTTTTATGGCTGTTTCCGTGAGCTATTGCACACTGTTTTGTCGCTCTTGGGGGATTTACAACGATCCTAAGACCCGATACATGTTTGAGAGTTATGACCAAAAACTCATCGTTTTCGCGTTTTAGGGTCATTTTCATGACGTTATTCCACACTGTTTTGGTGCTCCACGAGGATTTGCATGGACCATTAGACCCGATGCATGTTTAAGGGGATCGACCAACAATTCGTCGTTCTTGTGTTTTATGACCGTTTTCATGAGCTATTCCATAGTTCTAGGGTTTCAGGGCGAATTACAACGACCATTAGACCCGATACATGTTTCACAATTTTAACCAAAAAATTGTTCGATTTTGCATATTATGGCCGTTTTCATGAGTTATTGCCCACAGTTTTAGGGTTCCAGGGTGATTTACAACGACCCTAAGACCCGATACATGTTTGAGAGTTATGACCAAAAACTCGTCGTTTTTCACGTTTTATGGCCGTTTTCGTGAGCTATTGCACACTGTTTTGGCGCTCTTGGGGGATTTACAATGATCCTAAGACCCGATACATGTTTGAGAGTTATGACCAAAAACTCATCGTTTTCGCGTTTTAGGGTCATTTTCATGACTTATTCCACACTGTTTTGGTGCTCCACGAGGATTTGCATGGACCATTAGACCCGATGCATGTTTAAGGGGATCGACCAACAATTCGTCGTTCTTGTGTTTTATGACCGTTTTCATGAGCTATTCCACAGTTCTAGGGTTTCAGGGCGAATTACAACGACCATTAGACCCGATACATGTTTCACAATTTTAACCAAAAAATTGTCGATTTTGCATATTATGGCCGTTTTCATGAGTTATTGCCCACAGTTTTAGGGGTTCCAGGGTGATTTACAACGACCCTAAGACCCGATACATGTTTGAGAGTTATGACCAAAAACTCGTCGTTTTTCACGTTTTATGGCCGTTTTCGTGAGCTATTGCACACTGTTTTGGCGCTCTTGGGGGATTTACAACTGATCCTAAGACCCGATACATGTTTGAGAGTTATGACCAAAAACTCATCGTTTTCGCGTTTTAGGGTCATTTTCATGAGTTATTCCACACTGTTTTGGTGCTCCACGAGGATTTGCATGGACCATTAGACCCGATGCATGTTTAAGGGGATCACCAACAATTCGTCGTTCTTGTGTTTTATGACCGTTTTCATGAGCTATTCCACAGTTCTAGGGTTTCAGGGCGAATTACAACGACCATTAGACCCGATACATGTTTCACAATTTTAACCAAAAAATTGTCGATTTTGCATATTATGGCCGTTTTCATGAGTTATTGCCCACAGTTTTAGGGTTCTAGGGTGATTTACAACGACCCTAAGACCCGATACATGTTTGAGAGTTATGACCAAAAACTCGTCGTTTTTCACGTTTTATGGCCGTTTTCGTGAGCTATTGCACACTGTTTTGGCGCTCTTGGGGGATTTACAATGATCCTAAGACCCGATACATGTTTGAGAGTTATGACCAAAAACTCATCGTTTTCGCGTTTTAGGGTCATTTTCATGACTTATTCCACACTGTTTTGGTGCTCCACGGGGATTTGCATGGACCATTAGACCCGATGCATGTTTAAGGGGATCACCAACAATTCGTCGTTCTTGTGTTTTATGACCGTTTTCATGAGCTATTCCACAGTTCTAGGGTTTCAGGGCGAATTACAACGACCATTAGACCCGATACATGTTTCACAATTTTAACCAAAAAATTGTCGATTTGCATATTATGGCCGTTTTCATGAGTTATTGCCCACAGTTTTAGGGTTCCAGGGTGATTTACAACGACCCTAAGACCCGATACATGTTTGAGAGTTATGACCAAAAACTCGTCGTTTTTCACGTTTTATGGCCGTTTTCGTGAGCTATTGCACACTGTTTTGGCGCTCTTGGGGGATTTACAATGATCCTAAGACCCGATACATGTTTGAGAGTTATGACCAAAAACTCATCGTTTTCGCGTTTTAGGGTCATTTTCATGACTTATTCCACACTGTTTTGGTGCTCCACGAGGATTTGCATGGACCATTAGACCCGATGCATGTTTAAGGGGATCACCAACAATTCGTCGTTCTTGTGTTTTATGACCGTTTTCATGAGCTATTCCACAGTTCTAGGGTTTCAGGGCGAATTACAACGACCATTAGACCCGATACATGTTTCACAATTTTAACCAAAAAATTGTCGATTTTGCATATTATGGCCGTTTTCATGAGTTATTGCCCACAGTTTTAGGGTTCCAGGGTGATTTACAACGACCCTAAGACCCGATACATGTTTGAGAGTTATGACCAAAAACTCGTCGTTTTTCACGTTTTATGGCCGTTTTCGTGAGCTATTGCACACTGTTTTGGCGCTCTTGGGGGATTTACAATGATCCTAAGACCCGATACATGTTTGAGAGTTATGACCAAAAACTCATCGTTTTCGCGTTTTAGGGTCATTTTCATGACTTATTCCACACTGTTTTGGTGCTCCACGGGATTTGCATGGACCATTAGACCCGATGCATGTTTAAGGGGATCACCAACAATTCGTCGTTCTTGTGTTTTATGACCGTTTTCATGAGCTATTCCACAGTTCTAGGGTTTCAGGGCGAATTACAACGACCATTAGACCCGATACATGTTTCACAATTTTAACCAAAAAATTGTCGATTTTGCATATTATGGCCGTTTTCATGAGTTATTGCCCACAGTTTTAGGGTTCCAGGGTGATTTACAACGACCCTAAGACCCGATACATGTTTGAGAGTTATGACCAAAAACTCGTCGTTTTTCACGTTTTATGGCCGTTTTCGTGAGCTATTGCACACTGTTTTGGCGCTCTTGGGGGATTTACAATGATCCTAAGACCCGATACATGTTTGAGAGTTATGACCAAAAACTCATCGTTTTCGCGTTTTAGGGTCATTTTCATGACTTATTCCACACTGTTTTGGTGCTCCACGAGGATTTGCATGGACCATTAGACCCGATGCATGTTTAAGGGGATGACCAACAATTCGTCGTTCTTGTGTTTTATGACCGTTTTCATGAGCTATTCCACAGTTCTAGGGTTTCAGGGCGAATTACAACGACCATTAGACCCGATACATGTTTCACAATTTTAACCAAAAAATTGTCGATTTTGCATATTATGGCCGTTTTCATGAGTTATTGCCCACATTTTAGGGTTCCAGGGTGATTTACAACGACCCTAAGACCCGATACATGTTTGAGAGTTATGACCAAAAATCTCGTCGTTTTTCACGTTTTATGGCCTGTTTCGTGAGCTATTGCACACTGTTTTGGCGCTCTTGGGGGATTTACAACGATCCTAAGACCCGATACATGTTTGAGAGTTATGACCAAAAACTCATCGTTTTCCGCGTTTTAGGGTCATTTTCATGACTTATTCCACACTGTTTTGGTGCTCCACGAGGATTTGCATGGACCATTAGACCCGATGCATGTTTAAGGGGATCGACCAACAATTCGTCGTTCTTGTGTTTTATGACCGTTTTCATGAGCTATTCCACAGTTCTAGGGTTTCAGGGCGAATTACAACGACCATTAGACCCGATACATGTTTCACAATTTTAACCAAAAAATTGTCGATTTTGCATATTATGGCCGTTTTCATGAGTTATTGCCCACAGTTTTAGGGTTCCAGGGTGATTTACAACGACCCTAAGACCCGATACATGTTGAGAGTTATGACCAAAAACTCGTCGTTTTTCACGTTTTATGGCCGTTTTCGTGAGCTATTGCACACTGTTTTGGCGCTCTTGGGGGATTTACAATGATCCTAAGACCCGATACATGTTTGAGAGTTATGACCAAAAACTCATCGTTTTCGCGTTTTAGGGTCATTTTCATGACTTATTCCACACTGTTTTGGTGCTCCACGGGATTTGCATGGACCATTAGACCCGATGCATGTTTAAGGGGATCGACCAACAATTCGTCGTTCTTGTGTTTTATGACCGTTTTCATGAGCTATTCCACAGTTCTAGGGTTTCAGGGCGAATTACAACGACCATTAGACCCGATACATGTTTCACAATTTTAACCAAAAAATTGTCGATTTTGCATATTATGGCCGTTTTCATGAGTTATTGCCCACAGTTTTAGGGTTCCAGGGTGATTTACAACGACCCTAAGACCCGATACATGTTTGAGAGTTATGACCAAAAACTCGTCGTTTTTCACGTTTTATGGCCGTTTTCGTGAGCTATTGCACACTGTTTTGGCGCTCTTGGGGGATTTACAACTGATCCTAAGACCCGATACATGTTTGAGAGTTATGACCAAAAACTCATCGTTTTCGCGTTTTAGGGTCATTTTCATGACTTATTCCACACTGTTTTGGTGCTCCACGGGATTTGCATGGACCATTAGACCCGATGCATGTTTAAGGGGATCGACCAACAATTCGTCGTTCTTGTGTTTTATGACCGTTTTCATGAGCTATTCCACAGTTCTAGGGTTTCAGGGCGAATTACAACGACCATTAGACCCGATACATGTTTCACAATTTTAACCAAAAAATTGTCGATTTTGCATATTATGGCCGTTTTCATGAGTTATTGCCCACAGTTTTAGGGTTCCAGGGTGATTTACAACGACCCTAAGACCCGATACATGTTTGAGAGTTATGACCAAAACTCGTCGTTTTTCACGTTTTATGGCCGTTTTCGTGAGCTATTGCACACTGTTTTGGCGCTCTTGGGGGATTTACAATGATCCTAAGACCCGATACATGTTTGAGAGTTATGACCAAAAACTCATCGTTTTCGCGTTTTAGGGTCATTTTCATGACTTATTCCACACTGTTTTGGTGCTCCACGGGATTTGCATGGACCATTAGACCCGATGCATGTTTAAGGGGATCGACCAACAATTCGTCGTTCTTGTGTTTTATGACCGTTTTCATGAGCTATTCCACAGTTCTAGGGTTTCAGGGCGAATTACAACTGACCATTAGACCCGATACATGTTTCACAATTTTAACCAAAAAATTGTTGATTTTGCATATTATGGCCGTTTTCATGAGTTATTGCCCACAGTTTTAGGGTTCCAGGGTGATTTACAACGACCCTAAGACCCGATACATGTTTGAGAGTTATGACCAAAACTCGTCGTTTTTCACGTTTTATGGCCTGTTTCCGTGAGCTATTGCACACTGTTTTGGCGCTCTTGGGGGATTTACAATGATCCTAAGACCCGATACATGTTTGAGAGTTATGACCAAAAACTCATCGTTTTCGCGTTTTAGGGTCATTTTCATGACTTATTCCACACTGTTTTGGTGCTCCACGGGATTTGCATGGACCATTAGACCCGATGCATGTTTAAGGGGATGACCAACAATTCGTCGTTCTTGTGTTTTATGACCGTTTTCATGAGCTATTCCACAGTTCTAGGGTTTCAGGGCGAATTACAACGACCATTAGACCCGATACATGTTTCACAATTTTAACCAAAAAATTGTCGATTTTGCATATTATGGCCGTTTTCATGAGTTATTGCCCACAGTTTTAGGGTTCCAGGGTGATTTACAACGACCCTAAGACCCGATACATGTTTGAGAGTTATGACCAAAAACTCGTCGTTTTTCACGTTTTATGGCCTGTTTTCGTGAGCTATTGCACACTGTTTTGGCGCTCTTGGGGGATTTACAATGATCCTAAGACCCGATACATGTTTGAGAGTTATGACCAAAAACTCATCGTTTTCGCGTTTTAGGGTCATTTTCATGACTTATTCCACACTGTTTTGGTGCTCCACGGGATTTGCATGGACCATTAGACCCGATGCATGTTTAAGGGGATCGACCAACAATTCGTCGTTCTTGTGTTTTATGACCGTTTTCATGAGCTATTCCACAGTTCTAGGGTTTCAGGGCGAATTACAACGACCATTAGACCCGATACATGTTTCACAATTTTAACCAAAAAATTGTCGATTTTGCATATTATGGCCGTTTTCATGAGTTATTGCCCACAGTTTTAGGGTTCCAGGGTGATTTACAACGACCCTAAGACCCGATACATGTTTGAGAGTTATGACCAAAAACTCGTCGTTTTTCACGTTTTATGGCCGTTTTCGTGAGCTATTGCACACTGTTTTGGCGCTCTTGGGGGATTTACAATGATCCTAAGACCCGATACATGTTTGAGAGTTATGACCAAAAACTCATCGTTTTCGCGTTTTAGGGTCATTTTCATGACTTATTCCACACTGTTTTGGTGCTCCACGGGGATTTGCATGGACCATTAGACCCGATGCATGTTTAAGGGGATCGACCAACAATTCGTCGTTCTTGTGTTTTATGACCGTTTTCATGAGCTATTCCACAGTTCTAGGGTTTCAGGGCGAATTACAATGACCATTAGACCCGATACATGTTTCACAATTTTAACCAAAAAATTGTTGATTTTGCATATTATGGCCGTTTTCATGAGTTATTGCCCACAGTTTTAGGGTTCCAGGGTGATTTACAACGACCCTAAGACCCGATACATGTTTGAGAGTTATGACCAAAAACTCGTCGTTTTTCACGTTTTATGGCCGTTTTCGTGAGCTATTGCACACTGTTTTGGCGCTCTTGGGGGATTTACAATGATCCTAAGACCCGATACATGTTTGAGAGTTATGACCAAAAACTCATCGTTTTCGCGTTTTAGGGTCATTTTCATGACTTATTCCACACTGTTTTGGTGCTCCACGGGGATTTGCATGGACCATTAGACCCGATGCATGTTTAAGGGGATCGACCAACAATTCGTCGTTCTTGTGTTTTATGACCGTTTTCATGAGCTATTCCACAGTTCTAGGGTTTCAGGGCGAATTACAACGACCATTAGACCCGATACATGTTTCACAATTTTAACCAAAAAATTGTTGATTTTGCATATTATGGCCGTTTTCATGAGTTATTGCCCACAGTTTTAGGGTTCCAGGGTGATTTACAACGACCCTAAGACCCGATACATGTTTGAGAGTTATGACCAAAAACTCGTCGTTTTTCACGTTTTATGGCCGTTTTCGTGAGCTATTGCACACTGTTTTGGCGCTCTTGGGGGATTTACAACTGATCCTAAGACCCGATACATGTTTGAGAGTTATGACCAAAAAATCATCGTTTTCGCGTTTTAGGGTCATTTTCATGACTTATTCCACACTGTTTTGGTGCTCCACGGGGATTTGCATGGACCATTAGACCCGATGCATGTTTAAGGGGATCGACCAACAATTCGTCGTTCTTGTGTTTTATGACCGTTTTCATGAGCTATTCCACAGTTCTAGGGTTTCAGGGCGAATTACAACGACCATTAGACCCGATACATGTTTCACAATTTTAACCAAAAAATTGTCGATTTTGCATATTATGGCCGTTTCATGAGTTATTGCCCACAGTTTTAGGGTTCCAGGGTGATTTACAACGACCCTAAGACCCGATACATGTTTGAGAGTTATGACCAAAAACTCGTCGTTTTTCACGTTTTATGGCCGTTTTCGTGAGCTATTGCACACTGTTTTGGCGCTCTTGGGGGATTTACAATGATCCTAAGACCCGATACATGTTTGAGAGTTATGACCAAAAACTCATCGTTTTCGCGTTTTAGGGTCATTTTCATGACTTATTCCACACTGTTTTGGTGCTCCACGGGGATTTGCATGGACCATTAGACCCGATGCATGTTTAAGGGGATCGACCAACAATTCGTCGTTCTTGTGTTTTATGACCGTTTTCATGAGCTATTCCACAGTTCTAGGGTTTCAGGGCGAATTACAATGACCATTAGACCCGATACATGTTTCACAATTTTAACCAAAAAATTGTCGATTTTGCATATTATGGCCGTTTTCATGAGTTATTGCCCACAGTTTTAGGGTTCCAGGGTGATTTACAACGACCCTAAGACCCGATACATGTTTGAGAGTTATGACCAAAAACTCGTCGTTTTTCACGTTTTATGGCTGTTTTCGTGAGCTATTGCACACTGTTTTGGCGCTCTTGGGGGATTTACAACTGATCCTAAGACCCGATACATGTTTGAGAGTTATGACCAAAAACTCATCGTTTTCGCGTTTTAGGGTCATTTTCATGACTTATTCCACACTGTTTTGGTGCTCCACGGGGATTTGCATGGACCATTAGACCCGATGCATGTTTAAGGGGATCGACCAACAATTCGTCGTTCTTGTGTTTTATGACCGTTTTCATGAGCTATTCCACAGTTCTAGGGTTTCAGGGCGAATTACAACGACCATTAGACCCGATACATGTTTCACAATTTTAACCAAAAAATTGTCGATTTTGCATATTATGGCCGTTTTCATGAGTTATTGCCCACAGTTTTAGGGTTCCAGGGTGATTTACAACGACCCTAAGACCCGATACATGTTTGAGAGTTATGACCAAAAACTCGTCGTTTTTCACGTTTTATGGCCGTTTTCGTGAGCTATTGCACACTGTTTTGGCGCTCTTGGGGGATTTACAATGATCCTAAGACCCGATACATGTTTGAGAGTTATGACCAAAAACTCATCGTTTTCGCGTTTTAGGGTCATTTTCATGACTTATTCCACACTGTTTTGGTGCTCCACGGGATTTGCATGGACCATTAGACCCGATGCATGTTTAAGGGGATCGACCAACAATTCGTCGTTCTTGTGTTTTATGACCGTTTTCATGAGCTATTCCACAGTTCTAGGGTTTCAGGGCGAATTACAATGACCATTAGACCCGATACATGTTTCACAATTTTAACCAAAAAATTGTTGATTTTGCATATTATGGCCGTTTTCATGAGTTATTGCCCACAGTTTTAGGGTTCCAGGGTGATTTACAACGACCCTAAGACCCGATACATGTTTGAGAGTTATGACCAAAAACTCGTCGTTTTTCACGTTTTATGGCCGTTTTCGTGAGCTATTGCACACTGTTTTGGCGCTCTTGGGGGATTTACAATGATCCTAAGACCCGATACATGTTTGAGAGTTATGACCAAAAACTCATCGTTTTCGCGTTTTAGGGTCATTTTCATGACTTATTCCACACTGTTTTGGTGCTCCACGGGGATTTGCATGGACCATTAGACCCGATGCATGTTTAAGGGGATCGACCAACAATTCGTCGTTCTTGTGTTTTATGACCGTTTTCATGAGCTATTCCACAGTTCTAGGGTTTCAGGGCGAATTACAACGACCATTAGACCCGATACATGTTTCACAATTTTAACCAAAAAATTGTCGATTTTGCATATTATGGCCGTTTTCATGAGTTATTGCCCACAGTTTTAGGGTTCCAGGGTGATTTACAACGACCCTAAGACCCGATACATGTTTGAGAGTTATGACCAAAAACTCGTCGTTTTTCACGTTTTATGGCCGTTTTCGTGAGCTATTGCACACTGTTTTGGCGCTCTTGGGGGATTTACAATGATCCTAAGACCCGATACATGTTTGAGAGTTATGACCAAAAACTCATCGTTTTCGCGTTTTAGGGTCATTTTCATGACTTATTCCACACTGTTTTGGTGCTCCACGGGGATTTGCATGGACCATTAGACCCGATGCATGTTTAAGGGGATGACCAACAATTCGTCGTTCTTGTGTTTTATGACCGTTTTCATGAGCTATTCCACAGTTCTAGGGTTTCAGGGCGAATTACAATGACCATTAGACCCGATACATGTTTCACAATTTTAACCAAAAAATTGTCGATTTTGCATATTATGGCCGTTTTCATGAGTTATTGCCCACAGTTTTAGGGTTCCAGGGTGATTTACAACGACCCTAAGACCCGATACATGTTTGAGAGTTATGACCAAAAACTCGTCGTTTTTCACGTTTTATGGCCGTTTTCGTGAGCTATTGCACACTGTTTTGGCGCTCTTGGGGGATTTACAATGATCCTAAGACCCGATACATGTTTGAGAGTTATGACCAAAAACTCATCGTTTTCGCGTTTTAGGGTCATTTTCATGACTTATTCCACACTGTTTTGGTGCTCCACGGGGATTTGCATGGACCATTAGACCCGATGCATGTTTAAGGGGATCGACCAACAATTCGTCGTTCTTGTGTTTTATGACCGTTTTCATGAGCTATTCCACAGTTCTAGGGTTTCAGGGCGAATTACAATGACCATTAGACCCGATACATGTTTCACAATTTTAACCAAAAAATTGTTGATTTTGCATATTATGGCCGTTTTCATGAGTTATTGCCCACAGTTTTAGGGTTCCAGGGTGATTTACAACGACCCTAAGACCCGATACATGTTTGAGAGTTATGACCAAAAACTCGTCGTTTTTCACGTTTTATGGCCGTTTTCGTGAGCTATTGCACACTGTTTTGGCGCTCTTGGGGGATTTACAATGATCCTAAGACCCGATACATGTTTGAGAGTTATGACCAAAAAATCATCGTTTTCGCGTTTTAGGGTCATTTTCATGACTTATTCCACACTGTTTTGGTGCTCCACGGGGATTTGCATGGACCATTAGACCCGATGCATGTTTAAGGGGATCGACCAACAATTCGTCGTTCTTGTGTTTTATGACCGTTTTCATGAGCTATTCCACAGTTCTAGGGTTTCAGGGCGAATTACAACGACCATTAGACCCGATACATGTTTCACAATTTTAACCAAAAAATTGTCGATTTTGCATATTATGGCCGTTTTCATGAGTTATTGCCCACAGTTTTAGGGTTCCAGGGTGATTTACAACGACCCTAAGACCCGATACATGTTTGAGAGTTATGACCAAAAACTCGTCGTTTTTCACGTTTTATGGCCGTTTTCGTGAGCTATTGCACACTGTTTTGGCGCTCTTGGGGGATTTACAATGATCCTAAGACCCGATACATGTTTGAGAGTTATGACCAAAAACTCATCGTTTTCGCGTTTTAGGGTCATTTTCATGACTTATTCCACACTGTTTTGGTGCTCCACGGGGATTTGCATGGACCATTAGACCCGATGCATGTTTAAGGGGATCGACCAACAATTCGTCGTTCTTGTGTTTTATGACCGTTTTCATGAGCTATTCCACAGTTCTAGGGTTTCAGGGCGAATTACAACGACCATTAGACCCGATACATGTTTCACAATTTTAACCAAAAAATTGTCGATTTTGCATATTATGGCCGTTTTCATGAGTTATTGCCCACAGTTTTAGGGTTCCAGGGTGATTTACAACGACCCTAAGACCCGATACATGTTTGAGAGTTATGACCAAAAACTCGTCGTTTTTCACGTTTTATGGCCGTTTTCGTGAGCTATTGCACACTGTTTTGGCGCTCTTGGGGGATTTACAATGATCCTAAGACCCGATACATGTTTGAGAGTTATGACCAAAAACTCATCGTTTTCGCGTTTTAGGGTCATTTTCATGACTTATTCCACACTGTTTTGGTGCTCCACGGGATTTGCATGGACCATTAGACCCGATGCATGTTTAAGGGGATCGACCAACAATTCGTCGTTCTTGTGTTTTATGACCGTTTTCATGAGCTATTCCACAGTTCTAGGGTTTCAGGGCGAATTACAACGACCATTAGACCCGATACATGTTTCACAATTTTAACCAAAAAATTGTCGATTTGCATATTATGGCCGTTTTCATGAGTTATTGCCCACAGTTTTAGGGTTCCAGGGTGATTTACAACGACCCTAAGACCCGATACATGTTTGAGAGTTATGACCAAAAACTCGTCGTTTTTCACGTTTTATGGCCGTTTTCGTGAGCTATTGCACACTGTTTTGGCGCTCTTGGGGGATTTACAATGATCCTAAGACCCGATACATGTTTGAGAGTTATGACCAAAAACTCATCGTTTTCGCGTTTTAGGGTCATTTTCATGACTTATTCCACACTGTTTTGGTGCTCCACGGGATTTGCATGGACCATTAGACCCGATGCATGTTTAAGGGGATGACCAACAATTCGTCGTTCTTGTGTTTTATGACCGTTTTCATGAGCTATTCCACAGTTCTAGGGTTTCAGGGCGAATTACAATGACCATTAGACCCGATACATGTTTCACAATTTTAACCAAAAAATTGTCGATTTTGCATATTATGGCCGTTTTCATGAGTTATTGCCCACAGTTTTAGGGTTCCAGGGTGATTTACAACGACCCTAAGACCCGATACATGTTTGAGAGTTATGACCAAAAACTCGTCGTTTTTCACGTTTTATGGCCGTTTTCGTGAGCTATTGCACACTGTTTTGGCGCTCTTGGGGGATTTACAATGATCCTAAGACCCGATACATGTTTGAGAGTTATGACCAAAAACTCATCGTTTTCGCGTTTTAGGGTCATTTTCATGACTTATTCCACACTGTTTTGGTGCTCCACGGGATTTGCATGGACCATTAGACCCGATGCATGTTTAAGGGGATCACCAACAATTCGTCGTTCTTGTGTTTTATGACCGTTTTCATGAGCTATTCCACAGTTCTAGGGTTTCAGGGCGAATTACAACTGACCATTAGACCCGATACATGTTTCACAATTTTAACCAAAAAATTGTTGATTTTGCATATTATGGCCGTTTTCATGAGTTATTGCCCACAGTTTTAGGGTTCCAGGGTGATTTACAACGACCCTAAGACCCGATACATGTTTGAGAGTTATGACCAAAAACTCGTCGTTTTTCACGTTTTATGGCCGTTTTCGTGAGCTATTGCACACTGTTTTGGCGCTCTTGGGGGATTTACAACGATCCTAAGACCCGATACATGTTTGAGAGTTATGACCAAAAACTCATCGTTTTCGCGTTTTAGGGTCATTTTCATGACTTATTCCACACTGTTTTGGTGCTCCACGGGGATTTGCATGGACCATTAGACCCGATGCATGTTTAAGGGGATGACCAACAATTCGTCGTTCTTGTGTTTTATGACCGTTTTCATGAGCTATTCCATAGTTCTAGGGTTTCAGGGCGAATTACAACGACCATTAGACCCGATACATGTTTCACAATTTTAACCAAAAAATTGTCGATTTTGCATATTATGGCCGTTTTCATGAGTTATTGCCCACAGTTTTAGGGTTCCAGGGTGATTTACAACGACCCTAAGACCCGATACATGTTTGAGAGTTATGACCAAAAACTCGTCGTTTTTCACGTTTTATGGCCGTTTTCGTGAGCTATTGCACACTGTTTTGGCGCTCTTGGGGGATTTACAATGATCCTAAGACCCGATACATGTTTGAGAGTTATGACCAAAAACTCATCGTTTTCGCGTTTTAGGGTCATTTTCATGACTTATTCCACACTGTTTTGGTGCTCCACGGGATTTGCATGGACCATTAGACCCGATGCATGTTTAAGGGGATCACCAACAATTCGTCGTTCTTGTGTTTTATGACCGTTTTCATGAGCTATTCCACAGTTCTAGGGTTTCAGGGCGAATTACAATGACCATTAGACCCGATACATGTTTCACAATTTTAACCAAAAAATTGTTGATTTTGCATATTATGGCCGTTTTCATGAGTTATTGCCCACAGTTTTAGGGTTCCAGGGTGATTTACAACGACCCTAAGACCCGATACATGTTTGAGAGTTATGACCAAAAACTCGTCGTTTTTCACGTTTTATGGCCTGTTTTCGTGAGCTATTGCACACTGTTTTGGCGCTCTTGGGGGATTTACAATGATCCTAAGACCCGATACATGTTTGAGAGTTATGACCAAAAACTCATCGTTTTCGCGTTTTAGGGTCATTTTCATGACTTATCCACACTGTTTTGGTGCTCCACGGGATTTGCATGGACCATTAGACCCGATGCATGTTTAAGGGGATCACCAACAATTCGTCGTTCTTGTGTTTTATGACCGTTTTCATGAGCTATTCCACTAGTTCTAGGGTTTCAGGGCGAATTACAATGACCATTAGACTCCGATACATGTTTCACAATTTTAACCAAAAAATTGTTGATTTTGCATATTATGGCCGTTTTCATGAGTTATTGCCCACAGTTTTAGGGTTCCAGGGTGATTTACAACGACCCTAAGACCCGATACATGTTTGAGAGTTATGACCAAAACTCGTCGTTTTCAGTTTTCTGGCACCGATACATGTTTGAGAGTTATGACCAAACACTCGTCGTTTTTCACGTTTTATGGCCGTTTTCGTGAGTTATTGCACACTGTTTTGGCGCTCTTGGGGGATTTACAATGATCCTAAGACCCGATACATGTTTGAGAGTTATGACCAAAAACTCATCGTTTTCGCGTTTTATGGTCATTTTCATGACTTATTCCACACTGTTTGGTGCTCCACCTGGATTTGCATGGACCATTAGACCCGATGCATGTTTAAAGGGATGACCAACAATTCGTCTTTCTTGTGTTTTATGACCGTTTTCATGAGCTATTCCACAGTTCTAGGGTTTCAGGGCGAATTACAACGACCATTAGACCCGATACATGTTTCACAATTTTAACCAAACAATTGTCGATTCTGCATATTATGGCCGTTTTCATGAGTTATTGCCCACACTTTTAGGGTTCGAGGGTGATTTACAACGACCCTAAGACCCGATACATGTTGGAGAGTTATGACCAAAACTCGTCGTTTTTCACGTTTTATGGCCGTTTTCGTGAGCTATTGCACACTGTTTTGGCGCTCTTGGGGGATTTACAATGATCCTAAGACCCGATACATGTTTGAGAGTTATGACCAAAAACTCATCGTTTTCGCGTTTTTAGGGTCATTTTCATGACTTATTCCACACTGTTTTGGTGCTCCACGGGATTTGCATGGACCATTAGACCCGATGCATGTTTAAGGGGATCGACCAACAATTCGTCGTTCTTGTGTTTTATGACCGTTTTCATGAGCTATTCCACAGTTCTAGGGTTTCAGGGCGAATTACAACTGACCATTAGACCCGATACATGTTTCACAATTTTAACCAAAAAATTGTCGATTTTGCATATTATGGCCGTTTTCATGAGTTATTGCCCACAGTTTTAGGGTTCCAGGGTGATTTACAACGACCCTAAGACCCCGATACATGTTTGAGAGTTATGACCAAAAACTCGTCGTTTTTCACGTTTTATGGCCGTTTTCGTGAGCTATTGCACACTGTTTTGGCGCTCTTGGGGGATTTACAACTGATCCTAAGACCCGATACATGTTTGAGAGTTATGACCAAAAACTCATCGTTTTCGCGTTTTAGGGTCATTTTCATGACTTATTCCACACTGTTTTGGTGCTCCACGGGATTTGCATGGACCATTAGACCCGATGCATGTTTAAGGGGATCGACCAACAATTCGTCGTTCTTGTGTTTTATGACCGTTTTCATGAGCTATTCCACTAGTTCTAGGGTTTCAGGGCGAATTACAATGACCATTAGACCCGATACATGTTTCACAATTTTAACCAAAAAATTGTTGATTTTGCATATTATGGCCGTTTTCATGAGTTATTGCCCACAGTTTTAGGGTTCCAGGGTGATTTACAACGACCCTAAGACCCGATACATGTTTGAGAGTTATGACCAAAAACTCGTCGTTTTTCACGTTTTATGGCTGTTTCGTGAGCTATTGCACACTGTTTTGGCGCTCTTGGGGGATTTACAACTGATCCTAAGACCCGATACATGTTTGAGAGTTATGACCAAAAACTCATCGTTTTCGCGTTTTAGGGTCATTTTCATGACTTATTCCACACTGTTTTGGTGCTCCACGGGGATTTGCATGGACCATTAGACCCGATGCATGTTTAAGGGGATGACCAACAATTCGTCGTTCTTGTGTTTTATGACCGTTTTCATGAGCTATTCCATAGTTCTAGGGTTTCAGGGCGAATTACAATGACCATTAGACCCGATACATGTTTCACAATTTTAACCAAAAAATTGTTGATTTTGCATATTATGGCCGTTTTCATGAGTTATTGCCCACAGTTTTAGGGTTCCAGGGTGATTTACAACGACCCTAAGACCCGATACATGTTTGAGAGTTATGACCAAAAACTCGTCGTTTTTCACGTTTTATGGCCGTTTTCGTGAGCTATTGCACACTGTTTTGGCGCTCTTGGGGGATTTACAATGATCCTAAGACCCGATACATGTTTGAGAGTTATGACCAAAAACTCATCGTTTTCGCGTTTTAGGGTCATTTTCATGACTTATTCCACACTGTTTTGGTGCTCCACGGGATTTGCATGGACCATTAGACCCGATGCATGTTTAAGGGGATCGACCAACAATTCGTCGTTCTTGTGTTTTATGACCGTTTTCATGAGCTATTCCACAGTTCTAGGGTTTCAGGGCGAATTACAACGACCATTAGACCCGATACATGTTTCACAATTTTAACCAAAAAATTGTCGATTTTGCATATTATGGCCGTTTTCATGAGTTATTGCCCACAGTTTTAGGGGTTCCAGGGTGATTTACAACGACCCTAAGACCCGATACATGTTTGAGAGTTATGACCAAAAACTCGTCGTTTTTCACGTTTTATGGCCGTTTTCGTGAGCTATTGCACACTGTTTTGGCGCTCTTGGGGGATTTACAATGATCCTAAGACCCGATACATGTTTGAGAGTTATGACCAAAAACTCATCGTTTTCGCGTTTTAGGGTCATTTTCATGACTTATTCCACACTGTTTTGGTGCTCCACGAGGATTTGCATGGACCATTAGACCCGATGCATGTTTAAGGGGATCACCAACAATTCGTCGTTCTTGTGTTTTATGACCGTTTTCATGAGCTATTCCACAGTTCTAGGGTTTCAGGGCGAATTACAACGACCATTAGACCCGATACATGTTTCACAATTTTAACCAAAAAATTGTCGATTTTGCATATTATGGCCGTTTTCATGAGTTATTGCCCACAGTTTTAGGGTTCCAGGGTGATTTACAACGACCCTAAGACCCGATACATGTTTGAGAGTTATGACCAAAAACTCGTCGTTTTTCACGTTTTATGGCCGTTTTCGTGAGCTATTGCACACTGTTTTGGCGCTCTTGGGGGATTTACAATGATCCTAAGACCCGATACATGTTTGAGAGTTATGACCAAAAACTCATCGTTTTCGCGTTTTAGGGTCATTTTCATGACTTATTCCACACTGTTTTGGTGCTCCACGGGATTTGCATGGACCATTAGACCCGATGCATGTTTAAGGGGATCACCAACAATTCGTCGTTCTTGTGTTTTATGACCGTTTTCATGAGCTATTCCACAGTTCTAGGGTTTCAGGGCGAATTACAACGACCATTAGACCCGATACATGTTTGCACAATTTTAACCAAAAAATTGTCGATTTTGCATATTATGGCCGTTTTCATGAGTTATTGCCCGCAGTTTTGGGGTTCTAGGGTGATTTACAACGACCCTAAGACCCGATACATGTTTGAGAGTTATGACCAAAAACTCGTCGTTTTTCACGTTTTATGGCCGTTTTCGTGAGCTATTGCACACTGTTTTGGCGCTCTTGGGGGATTTACAGTGATCCTAAGACCCGATACATGTTTGAGAGTTATGACCAAAAACTCATCGTTTTCGCGTTTTAGGGTCATTTTCATGACTTATTCCACACTGTTTTGGTGCTCCACGAGGATTTGCATGGACCATTAGACCCGATGCATGTTTAAGGGGATCACCAACAATTCGTCGTTCTTGTGTTTTATGACCGTTTTCATGAGCTATTCCACAGTTCTAGGGTTTCAGGGCGAATTACAATGACCATTAGACCCGATACATGTTTCACAATTTTAACCAAAAAATTGTCGATTCTGCATATTATGGCCGTTTTCATGAGTTATTGCCCACAGTTTTAGGGTTCCAGGGTGATTTACAACGACCCTAAGACCCGATACATGTTTGAGAGTTATGACCAAAATCTCGTCGTTTTTCACGTTTTATGGCTGTTTCCGTGAGCTATTGCACACTGTTTTGTCGCTCTTGGGGGATTTACAACGATCCTAAGACCCGATACATGTTTGAGAGTTATGACCAAAAACTCATCGTTTTCGCGTTTTAGGGTCATTTTCATGACTTATTCCACACTGTTTTGGTGCTCCACGGGGATTTGCATGGACCATTAGACCCGATGCATGTTTAAGGGATGACCAACAATTCGTCGTTCTTGTGTTTTATGACCGTTTTCATGAGCTATTCCATAGTTCTAGGGTTTCAGGGCGAATTACAACGACCATTAGACCCGATACATGTTTGACAATTTTAACCAAAAAATTGTCGATTTTGCATATTATGGCCGTTTTCATGAGTTATTGCCCGCAGTTTTGGGGTTCTAGGGTGATTTACAACGACCCTAAGACCCGATACATGTTTGAGAGTTATGACCAAAAACTCGTCATTTTTCACGTTTTATGGCCGTTTTCGTGAGGTATTGCACACTGTTTTGGCGCTCTTGGGGGATTTACTAATGATCCTAAGACCCGATACATGTTTGAGAGTTATGACCAAAAACTCATCGTTTTTGCGTTTTAGGGTCATTTTCATGACTTATTCCACACTGTTTTGGTAGCTCCACGAGGATTTGCATGGACCATTAGACCCGATGCATGTTTAAGGGGATCACCAACAATTCGTCGTTCTTGTGTTTTATGACCGTTTTCATGAGCTATTCCACAGTTCTAGGGTCTCAGGGCGAATTACAATGACCATTAGACCCGATACATGTTTCACAATTTTAACCAAAAAATTGTTGATTCTGCATATTACGGCCGTTTTCATGAGTTATTGCCCACACTTTTAGGGTTCCAGGGTGATTTACAAGGACACTAAGACCCGATACATGTTTGAGAGTTATGACCAAAATCTCGTCGTTTTTCACGTTTTATGGCTGTTTCCGTGAGCTATTGCACACTGTATTATCGCTCTTGGGGGATTTACAACGATCCTAAGACCCGATACATGTTTGAGAATTATAACCAAAAACTCGTCGTTTTCGCGTTTTAGGGTCATTTTCATGACTTATTCCACACTGTTTTGGTGCTCCACGAGGATTTGCATGGACCATTAGACCCGATGCATGTTTAAGGGCATGACCAACAATTCGTCGTTCTTGTGTTTTATGACCGTTTTCATGAGCTATTCCATAGTTCTAGGGTTTCAGGGCGAATTACAACGACCATTGGACCCGATACATGTTTTGACAATTTTAACCAAAAATTGTCGATTTTGCATATTATGGCCGTTTTCATGAGTTATTGCCCGCAGTTTTGGGGTTCTAGGGTGATTTACAACGACCCTAAGACCCGATACATGTTTGAGAGTTATGACCAAAAACTCGTCATTTTTCACGTTTTATGGCCGTTTTCGTGAGCTACTGCACACTGTTTTGGCGCTCTTGGGGGATTTACAATGACCCTAAGACCCGATACATGTTTGAGAGTTATGACCAAACACTCGTCGTTTTTCACGTTTTATGGCCGTTTTCGTGAGTTATTGCACACTGTTTTGGCGCTCTTGGGGGATTTACAATCGATCCTAAGACCCGATACATGTTTGAGAGTTATGACCAAAAACTCATCGTTTTCGCGTTTTATGGTCATTTTCATGACTTATTCCACACTGTTTTTGGTGCTCCACCTGGATTTGCATGGACCATTAGACCCGATGCATGTTTAAAGGGATGACCAACAATTCGTCTTTCTTGTGTTTTATGACCGTTTTCATGAGCTATTCCACAGTTCTAGGGTTTCAGGGCGAATTACAACGACCATTAGACCCGATACATGTTTCACAATTTTAACCAAACAATTGTCGATTCTGCATATTATGGCCGTTTTCATGAGTTATTGCCCACACTTTTAGGGTTCGAGGGTGATTTACAACGACCCTAAGACCCAATACATGTTGGAGAGTTATGACCAAAAACTCGTCGTTTTTTCACGTTTTATGGCCGTTTTCGTGAGCTATTGCACACTGTTTTGGCGCTCTTGGGGGATTTACAATGACCCTAAGACCCGATACATGTTTGAGAGTTATGACCAAACACTCGTCGTTTTTCACGTTTTATGGTCGTTTTCGTGAGTTATTGCACACTGTTTTGGCGCTCTTGCGGGATTTACAATGATCCTAAGACCCGATACATGTTTGAGAGTTATGACCAAAAACTCATCATTTTCACGTTTTATGGTCATTTTCATGACTTATTCCACACTGTTTTGGTGCTCCACCTGGATTTGCATGGACCATTAGACCCGATGCATGTTTAAAGGGATGACCAACAATTCGTCGTTCTTGTGTTTTATGACCGTTTTCATGAGCTATTCCACAGTTCTAGGGTTTTCAGGGCGAATTATAATGACCATTAGACCCGATACATGTTTCACAATTTTAACCAAAAATTGTTGATTTTGCATATTATGGCCGTTTTCATGAGTTATTGCCCACACTTTTAGGGTTCCAGGGTGATTTACAACGACCCTAAGACCCGATACATGTTTGAGAGTTATGACCAAAATCTCGTCGTTTTTCACGTTTTATGGCTGTTTCCGTGAGCTATTGCACACTGTTTTATCGCTCTTGGGGGATTTACAACGATCCTAAGACCCGATACATATTTGAGAATTATGACCAAAAACTCGTCGTTTTCGCGTTTTAGGGTCATTTTCATGACTTATTCCACACTGTTTTGGTGCTCCACGAGGATTTGCAAGGACCATTAGACCCGATGCATGTTTAAGGGGATCACCAAGAATTCGTCATTCTTGTGTTTTATGACCGTTTTCATGAGCTATTCCATAGTCCTAGGGTTTCAGGGCGAATTACAACGACCATTAGACCCGATACATGTTTCACAATTTTAACCAAAAAATTGTTGATTCTGCATATTATGGCCGTTTTCATGAGTTATTGCCCACACTTTTAGGGTTCCAGGGTGATCTACAACGACCCTAAGACCCGATACATGTTTGAGAGTTATGACCAAAATCTCGTCGTTTTTCACGTTTTATGGCTGTTTCCGTGACCTATTGCACACTGTTTTATCGCTCTTGGGGGATTTACAACGATCCTAAGACCCGATACATGTTTGAGAGTTATGACCAAAAACTCGTCGTTTTCGCGTTTTAGGGTCATTTTCATGAGTTATTCCAAACTGTCTTGGTGCTCCACGGGGATTTGCATGGACCATTAGACCTAATGCATGTTTAAGGGCATGACCAACAATCCGTCATTCTTGTGTTTTATGACCGTTTTCATGAGCTATTCCATAGTTCTAGGGTTTCAGGACGAATTACAACGACCATTGGACCCGATACATGTTTGACAATTTTGACCAAAAAATTGTCGATTTTGCATATTATGGCCGTTTTCATGAGTTATTGCCCGCAGTTTTGGGGTTCTAGGGTGATTTACAACGACCCTAAGACCCGATACATGTTTCAGAGTTATGACCAAAAACTCGTCATTTTTCACGTTTTATGGCCGTTTTCGTGAGCTATTGCACACTGTTTTGGCGCTCTGTGGGGATTTACAATGATCCTAAGACCCGAAACATGTTTGAGAGTTATGACCAAAAACTCATCGTTTTAGGGTCATTTTCATGACTTATTCCACACTGTTTTGGTGCTCCACGAGGATTTGCATGGACCATTAGACCCGATGCATGTTTAAGGGATCACCAACAATTCGTCGTTCTTGTGTTTTATGACCGTTTTCATGAGCTATTCCACAGTTTCTAGGGTTTCAGGGCGAATTACAACGACCATTAGACCCGATACATGTTTCACAATTTTAACCAAAAAATTGTCGATTTGCATATTATGGCCGCTTTTTTCATGAGTTATTGCCCACACTTTTGGGTTCCAGGGTGATTACCAACGGACCCTAAGACCAATACATGTTGGAGAGTTATGACAAAAACTCGTCGTTTTTCACGTTTTATGGCCGTTTTCGTGAGCTATTGCACACTGTTTTGGCGCTCTTGGGGGATTTACAATGATCCGAAGACACGATAACTGTTTGCGCAGTATGACCAAAAATCATCGTCTTTCGCGTTTTTATCGGTCATTTTCATGAGTCTATTCCACACTGTTTTGGTGCTCCACGAGGATTTGCATGGACCATTAGGACCGATGCCTTGTTTAGGGGATAACCAACCATTCGTCCGTTCTTGTGTTTTATGACCGTTTTCATGAGCTATTCCATAGTTCTAGGGTTTCAGGGCGAATTACAACGACCATTGGACCCGATACATGTTTGGCAATTTTAACAAAAAATTGTCGATGTTGCATATTATGGCCGTTTTCATGAGTTATAGCCCCCAGTTTTGGGTTCTAGGGTGATTTACAACGACCCTAAGACCCGATACATGTTTGAGAGTTATGACCAAAAACTCGTCGTTTTTCACGGTTTATGGCCGTTTTCGTGAGCTATTGCACACTGTTTTGGCGCTCTTGGGGGATTTACTGTCCTAGACCCGATACATGTTTGAGAGTTATGACCAAAAACTCATCGTTTTCGCGTTTTAGGGTCATTTTCATGACTTATTCCACACTGTTTTGGTGCTCCACGAGGATTTGCATGGACCATTAGACCCGATGCATGTTTAAGGGGATCACCAACAATTCGTCGTTCTTGTGTTTTATGACCGTTTCATGAGCTATTCAACAGTTCTAGGGTTTCAGGGCGAATTACAACGACCATTAGACCGATACATGTTTCACAATTTTAACCAAACAACTGTCGATTCTGCATATTATGGCCGTTTTCATGAGTTATTGCCCACAGTTTTAGGGTTCTAGGGTGATCTACAACGACCCTAAGACCCGATACATGTTTGAGAGTTATGACCAAAATCTCGTCGTTTTTCACGTTTTATGGCTGTTTCCGTGACCTATTGCACACCGTTTTGTCGCTCTTGGGGGATTTACAACGATCCTAAGACCCGATACATGTTTGAGAATTATGACCACAAAATCATCTTTTTTCGCGTTTTAGGGTCATTTCATGAGTTATTCCACGTTTTTGGTGCTCCACGGGGATTTGCATGGACCATTAGACCTAATGCATGTTTAAGGGCATGACCAACAATTCGTCATTCTTGTGTTTTATGACCGTTTTCATGAGCTATTCCATAGTTCTAGGGTTTCAGGGCGAATTACAACGACCATTGGACCCGATACATGTTTGACAATTTTAACAAAAAATTGTCGATTTTGCATATTATGGCCGTTTCCATGAGTTATTGCCCGCAGTTTTGGGGTTCTAGGGTGATTTACAACGACCCTAAGACCCGATACATGTTTGAGAGTTATGACCAAAAACTCGTCATTTTTCACGTTTTATGGCCGTTTTCGTGAGCTATTGCACACTGTTTTGGCGCTCTTGGGGATTTACAATGATCCTAAGACCCGATACATGTTTGAGAGTTATGACCAAAAACTCATCGTTTTTTGCGTTTTAGGGTCATTTTCATGACTTATTCCACACTGTTTTGGTGTCCACGAGGATTTGCATGGACCATTAGACCCGATGCATGTTTAAGGGGATCACCAACAATTCGTCGTTCTTGTGTTTTATGACCGTTTTCATGAGCTATTCCACAGTTCTAGGGTCTCAGGGCGAATTACAATGACCATTAGACCCGATACATGTTTCACAATTTTAACCAAAAATTGTGATTCTGCATATTACGGCCGTTTCATGAGTTATTGCCCACCACTTTAGGGTTCCAGGGTGATTTACAAGGACCCTAAGACCCGATACATGTTTGAGAGTTATGACCAAAATCTCGTCGTTTTTCACGTTTTATGGTTGTTTCCGTGAGCTATTGCACACTGTTTTATCGCTCTTGGGGGATTTACAACGATCCTAAGACCCGATACATGTTTGAGAATTATAACCAAAAACTCGTCGTTTTCGCGTTTTAGGTCATTTCATGACTTATTCCACACTGTTTTGGTGCTCCACGAGGATTTGCATGGACCATTAGACCCGATGCATGTTTAAGGGATGACCAACAATTCGTCGTTCTTGTGTTTTATGACCGTTTTCATGAGCTATTCCTTAGTTCTAGGGTTCAGGGCGAATTACAACGACCATTGGACCCGATACATGTTTG
>CAJUXJ010002442.1:0-25791 GCA_910589775.1 Avena eriantha
CTCAAATTTTGGAGAAAGTATATGAAGTGGAAATCCATCGCTAATGACTACACATAATGGACTATATACATCAATATGCACGATGTCCAATAGGTTAATTGTTCGTTCTTGTTTGCCTATGAACAAAGTTTTAATTATCTCCAGGAAATATCACAAGCATCAATTGATCAAATCAAAGACTCCAAAATCCATCAACATGGAGTTTCTTCATGTTTTCTTTCGATACAATTTAAACACGATTCACTCATAAGTGATATTCTAATCATCGTCTTGCAACATTATAGCATTAATTTTGGATGTGATTTCTCCAACTAGACTTGCAAGAGTTCGCCCTATTCTATGGAATACGGTATTATTTGAATAATCATTATTCTCATAATACCAGAACAAAATAACAATTATTAAAATCACAATCTTGAAGGCTAGGTTTGATCTCAACGAGAACACACACAACAACACTTTATTTGTTTTCCGAGAACTTATCCCATATTCTTTTCTAGTTACTTAGGCCATTGCAGTTCATGAATTGTGTTGTCCTGTGTGACACTTCACACCAACCATTCCGGTATCCAATACCTAAGAACACATTGTTTAATAAGCAAATAATACACCCACAACATGTATATCATCTATATACCTAAGCTAGACATTTATAGCCTTTTCTTTTCTACCAAATATTCTAGATTCTCTTTCAGCATTTCCTTTCCTTTTAAAAAAAATCTGTAAACATCAAAAGTGGCACCATACACATGTCATATAATCCAAAGTGTGTTAGTCAAACATTAATACCCTTGGACTAGGACTTTGATGTCAATCACCATCATCAAATGTTTGGTGTTCTTCAAAAACATTCTTTACTATCTTTTAGTGTAGTAAACATTTTAAATACATATTTTATTCATCCTATCATGAAAACTTTCATGATCCAGCTACTATAGCCTATAAGGATGAATTGGGAGTATAATGTTAGTCCCCAAATCCTTTGGGAGATCATGACGCCTAGCGTCTCCAACCTTATCAAATTCTCATACAATATGTGAATATGTATCTTACTAAAATATATTATATATATTGCAACCAAACATTGTTTAATGTATCATAATATCTTCCACACATGATGGTTTTTGGAACAATTCTTTCAGCTCCTAGATAACCTTGATACTGAAGTAACTTTGATATCAGGATCATGGAGGCAAGCATGATATTTAGACACTAATGTTGGAATTGTTACTCTTTATTTAATACTACTTATTAAACTTCATGGAGTAAATGGAGTTTGCTAAAAGTTTGCAATAGGAAGTAACAAATGCCAGTGACTACTACGAGAACTCCACTCAAAACAACATCCCTCTAGTTGTTTTGGTGATTACATGAACCAAATTCACTACACACAAAAGATCATCATGTGAGATGATGTAGCTTCAAAGGTGAACATAAACATGTTCATCATATCACTCATATGACTCATGCTTTAACTTTAAGTTTGTGTTCTGGCCAAGTTTGTACATGCTAGGCTCGCCAAGTAGAACCTTAGTATTTGCGTGTGTAAATCTTTCTTACACCCATTGTATGTGAACGTAGATTCTATTATACCCGATCATCACACGGTGCTTCGAAACGACGAACTTTCTTACGTTGCATACTAAGGAAGAACACATTTTTTATCTTGATATTATGTGAGAGGGGTCATCTTACAATGCTACCGTTGAACTAAGCAAGACATACGCAAAATAAGATGCATAAAAGGTATAAACATCACATGCATATAAATATGTGATTTGATATGGTCCTTTCTTGCACTTAATCTCCATCTTGTGCTCCATGGTATGATCACCATCATTCCACCGGCATAGCACCAAGGTCCATGATGCCACCCATCTGGTTGTTCTCCACTAATCTAAATTACATGTACTTCCCATTTCTGGCACGCAGACCATAATGAATTAAAAAAATATGGCTCCAGACGGTTGTCATAACTTACAAATAATATCATTGCATACATCAAATTTGTAATGTATGACCATATCACATCACATGCCCTGTAAACGAGTTAGACGCCTCTAATTTTTTTTTGCATATTTTATGAGGCTTTGGGCTTACAAAAAACTGCTCAAAACTACGTTCTTCAAACCACAACGGTGATGAAAAAATTATTAACAACCATTGTAAATCATGTATTAACTATAGTAGAAGAGAAGACACTCGCTAGCCACTTATATAAAGTAGTTGCATGTCAAGCATAGAACCGGCCTCATGTGCGAGGACATGTAAAGTTAGTCCGGGCCACTCCATCCCACTATGCCACTAAGATCCAACATACACAAAAAGTTGCAATAACATGATCATCAACACCCACATCCCCATGTGTTTACTCGTACAGAACATCTACGCATAGATATGGCTCCGATACCACTGAAGGGTCCGCAGTATAAAAAACAAAATTTCCTATGATAAGAACGCCAATTGTGCCAATATCTAATCTAGTAGATCCTAGCAACGAGTAAGAGGGTAACAAGAATAACTTACCCTCAATGACCGAAAGATTTTTACGAAATCTAATTTCCTTGGTGATGTAGTCGTTTTCTCTTGCCGATCTCAAGATCGAGTAGAAGAACTCTGCAAGCTAGTAGAGCATCCGTCATCTAGCATACGTCTGGCTCCTGACAACATTCAGTCCTCCACTCCAGTAGAGAAGAGGAAATGAGTAGATAAATCTTACTCTAGATAATCCATCAGAACATGTACTCGCTAATCCGAAGCCATGGGAAATTGCTAGAGGGGGAAGAGAACCTTCACGAGGAGGTGGTGCAAATGGAGAAGAGGAAAGGCCTCCTTTTATAGGGGAGGGGAAGCCCCAAGGGGCATGGGCGCCGACCATGATAGGTGCCCCCACCTCTCCCTCATTCATGTGAGTGGAGTCTCCACTCATCCCACTCACATGAATTCCCTCTCCACTGACTTGCATTAATTGCCCACTAGCATAAATGCAATTTTTCTCTTTAAATAAAACTCTTTTATTTATTTTACAGAACTTTGTTAATTACTTTAATTAACAAACATTCAGATAAAAACCCCTTGCTTTGTTTCGATATCACATCTGAAACCATTTTTAGCAAATTGACCCAAAACACTTCCAGTGATCATCAAAACAATGTTAGATCTAACAAAATTATTCTCGATATGTTTTATCCACCACTTAGTGACGGAGTACCTTAAGTGCATCACCCTATGTTTCACAAATGATGCAGACATGATATATAAACATCTCTTATCAATAATCAGAAGTGGGACCTGGAGATCCATACTGACTCCCACATATTCAACAATGACTCTAGTGATCATGTGAACCATTAACGTTGTAACCGAATCTTTTTTCTCGCGGTATTTTATTTGTCCGAGATCAAATCATAGGTATCAACTATACCCTAGTTCGATCTTGTTCCTGACAAGTACTCTTTACTCATTCTGTGATACAACATCCTTGTGACCTAGTCACATGCTTGCAAGCGGTGTTGATGTGATATCACCGAGAGGGCCTAGAGTATATCTGTCCATCATTAGGATGGACAAATCCCACTCTTGATCCATGAGCCTCAATAACACTTTCAGAATATTTGAACCCACATTTATAGTCACCATGTTACGTGTGACATTTGATGTTATCAAGGCACTCTTCTGGTGTTAGTGATTGGCATGATCTTATGGTCTAAGGATTAGGTCTACTTCATATATGTTTGGTGCAGCAATGTAAACTTAATGACTAGATCATATTGCTAAATCTACTTTGGGCGTATGTTCATCATATCAGTCTTCTAATAATATGATCCCGTTATTAACAACAACCAATATTCATGATCAGGAAACCTTGATCATTTTTTGATCAACGAGCTAGTATATATATGAGAGGAATTACTAGAAACTTTGTTTACTTATTAAACGCACATGTATTAATATTTTCTATTAATACAATTCTAGCATGAGAAATAAATATTTATCATAAACATGGAATAAGATAATAACCATTTTTATTGTTGCCTCTCGGCATATTCCCTTCAGTACATCTCACCGGAGAGAACAAACACAACACGTCCATGGACCACATGCTGGTCAAGCCTCCATGCACCCACGACACGACCTTGTGGGGATCCTTCCAACCGATCCCCAACACGAACCTATTGGGGATGCGCAGCCTATCCCAGATCATGCCTGACAGGATCCTGACGCTCGAAATCGGTGAGGTCCATTCTGAACCGCTCAAACAATGGTTGTGGGTGATGATAAACTGGCGGAAAAATGTTGCGAACTCACCCACTCCTTCCTCGTCAACCCTGACCACGGCCTAGGCCAGGAGGCTGTCCTATAAGCCTTCCCCTCAATCCTATGTTGCCAACCATAGCTGTGGTGGTGGGGGGATGCATGTGCCTGTGGAAGACGAGAACAGGGTAAACGAACGTGGGGCTAGAGCATTATATGCCAGTGTGAAAGCCTCGATGCCTGCATCAATGAAATCTAGCGTGGGCTTTGCGCGGCGCGAATAGTGTAAGTGTCAGGCAGTGCAGCCAGCTTTCGAGTCGGCAAAAAGTAGGATAGGCCGGCGCAGACAGCCTGGTGTCCGCCATTAATAGGCAGCGTAGAAATATGGTACAAATTTCTACCAAGTGATCACGTACCATAGAGAAAAGAAAAAGAAGACAGAGAGAAAGAGATACAACACCCCAAGACTATGCATGTGCCACAACAAAGATGGAGAGAAGATAAAATAGTAGTCCTGGGGCTGTGCCCGTGCCACAACGACAACATGAACAGACGACCTCAGAAGAAGAAGTATAGAAGGTGGATCAGCGACCTCGGGATGGCGCCCGCGCCATAAAAACATGAACAAACGACCATGGAAGAAGAAGCGGGACAAAAGGGTTGCGGAAAACGCATGGGGAGAAAAAGTCGTGCATCCACACGGCAGAGGAATACGCATGGAATCCGACTGCCTGTAATGAATGTGGGTAGAGCATAAGAAGAAGAAAATACAAAGAAGAAGCAGCGGCCGGAGACGTGCCCGTGCCAAATGACATCAGAGGAAGAAGAAACATGAAGGTGTCATAGAAAGAAGCAGTGCATCCCCGCCCCATAGCATAGAAGAAAAAGTAGCGTGTGTGAGCGCAGACGAATAAATATTACATACCAGTAGTATATGAGATAGCAAATTATCTTCGTCACAATCGAGTTCAAGCTAACGGTTGCACATTATCGTGTATATTTTACCCTACGATATTTTCATTATGCTTTGATGAATTGCAGATAACTTTTTAATTTGTTTTGACATTTCCCGTCATGCTGGTCCTCTTCATACGGTTCGAAGTGATATTATTTTTATCAGAATCGCGGTCCATGTTTGTTTAGACACCCGTTTCGGAATTCATCCTTTTCTTATACGATTCGAGCCCATAGTTATTTTCAGAAGAATAGCAGTAGATGGATGTTTCAACATGGCTCGCAGTCCACTTTTATTTTATAGGAATCGCAGGTACATATTTTTTCATACAAATTCGCAGATAACGGTCATTCCATAGGATTCCGTGGTCCAACTTATTTTCATACGATTCGATCTCTTTTTTCATACTACTAGTTGAATGCCCGTGCGTTGCTACGTGTAGCACCCTAATTGTCTAACAAATGTAATGCTACTTGTCCTAGTAAGATATTGGCTACTTCATATATATTATTTGTTGCAATCATAATGATATCATGCTCATGTCCTCATGCCACCTTGCATTTGAGCATCATATAAAACTGCTTTTCTTTGGTTCTTCTCTCACATGCATTATTAATTGTATTTGCCTCTTGATATTGTATTGGTTATTGATATATTGTCTAAATGCCCCAGTTGAGTTGGGGGCATATCTTTATTTCATTCCATCACCTTTCTTTTCCACCACTTTATAATTCCACCATCCTACTAGACCATGAGCTTGTTTGTCTTTATTTGGATTTCTCTAAGCTCATGGTGCAATAGGGGTCTAGTCCATGAAAGTTCCTTGCTTGGATTTATCTCCACTTCTTGGAATGCATAAGATTAATACCATCATATTAATATGTTTTCACAAATAAATAATGTATTAGTATTTTGCATGGGCCAGGGCAATCTTCACCACCACCAGTTTTCCTCCATTGGATTTTCTTGGATTTGGTGGATCCTATCTTGGAGAAACCATCCACCACTATTACACCCATCTTCATAGCCTTATCCACCTCAATTTTCCTCTTAATTTATTTCTCCATGCATGGACCATATGAGGCCATCCCATCATTCTTTTCTTTTTTTTTCTTGGAATTCTGTTTCACTTGCATCTCATGTTGATCCAAGCACTCAACCATGCTCCACTTGGGTTGGGTTTATGCACAAGTTTGGCAAATTAAAAAACCTAATAAGATCTACTAACCTAGCTACCACCTCTTTATTTTTTTCTCCTCATAACCCTCGCCCCAAACCCTAACAGCCCTCTCTCTCTCTTCCCTCTCTCTCTCTAGCTTGACCTCCATGCCAAGTCCCTCTCTCTCCCTGGCCCACATCAGCTAACCCTAACCTCTCCCTAACCCTAGCAAACCCTAACCCTAGACATGCCCATCTACCCTAGACCGATCTACTCCCTCTTCTCTCTTTTCTTTTTCTCCCGGCTGAGCTAGCCCCACCTGGCTGTCCCTCCCTCTCGACCAAGCCCCACCTACAGCCCCAGGACCAGCCCCAGCCAGCCGAGCACGTGCTCGAGGAGAGAGGAGGAAAAGGTGGCACCGAGGCCACCTTATCCCTGCCGTGCCCCGCCTTCCTTCCCTCTCTCTCTCTCCACTTTTCCTTCATCCCCACGCCTCTCTGGCCTCCCCCAGATCTGGCCGAGCCGCCCCCTTCTTCCCCTTCTTCTCCTTTCCGTCCACCAGCAGCCGACGCCGGTCGCCTCCAGCACCACCTCGTCCCCGTTGTTCCAGCCGTGCAGCTCGACCTGGAGGTGGCTGAGAAGAGCGAGGACGTCCCTCTGCGTCGTTCCGTGGCCGCTGACGCAAAGGAGGAAGCCCTGCACCGCCAGTACCCCCTCGCCGGCAGACGCCAAACCCTAGCCGCCAGTGCGCCAGCGTCCTCGCCGTACCAGCGCCTCCCCGCCCGATCCGACACCACCGCCAAGCCCACGGTGAGCATCTCCTTCTCCCTGACAACCTCCGCCGCCTCGCCGTACCGCCCTAACGCCGCCGATCGTTTCATCGAACACCCACCATGCGCCAGATCTCGCCGCCGTCTGCAGGTTCCGCGCCGCGCAACCCCTTAACTAGCCCGCGCCCACCTTCCTGTCAACTACCCGAGCCAGTCGCACCGTTTCGCACCCTCCGCGCGCACGCACGCGTCCCGGGATCGATCCCCGCTCGCGCCGCGCGCCGGATTTTCTCGCCAGACGAAGGAAACGAAGAACAGTACGGGCCCGTGGTCATCTTACAAAAAACCCCCCACCTTTTTGATTCCTGCAACCCGTGCTCCTAGTGACGCCCACCAGTCAGCCGCGCTGACCTTTTGCAGAAAACACCCTCGGCTTTCCCAGGCCGCAACCCGCTCTCCAGCCCCCAGCCCCACCCTGTCAGCCGCCTATCTCCCTCGCCGCTGTCACGTGGGCCTACGCTAGTTGGCCCACCCCGCAGTCACAGTGGCTAGCTCGGGACGCGGTGACAAAAGGTTTTCCCCACGCGTGGGCCAGTCAACACAAAAGGCCCACCTGTCAGTGTCTGGGGTTGAATTTTGCCTGGGTGAGAAAAGTATTTCCCTGAGTCTGTTTTTATTTGAATCTTTTCCAAATTTATATAATTCAAATTCAATTCAGATTCAAATAATTTTTAAAATACAAATCCAAATAATACAAATAATATATGTTTGGAATCAGAAAAATGTGAGGAATTCAAATATTCCCTTCAAAATAATATTCGAACACTTTTAAATTTCGAGATGATTAAAATTACAATAAATGCCCTTTCCTTCCTTATTTAATTAATAACTTTTGTTTTATAACTCCAAATTTGACAAATAATATGTCTAAATCGATCAGCGCGACGAGGCCGTTCTATTTATGCAGTCCTTGTTCTGAATTGAAGCATGCATCATGTTGTCATTTAAAATCTGAAACTGTTTATGACAATAAAACTTGGTCAAATGAATAATAAAATGCTTTATTTCTTGTATCCACACCTCACCATTTGCCATGCTACTTTAAATGCCATGTAATTGTGCATCATTCATCATGGCATGCTTGGTTGCTTGTTGCATTTCAATTCATATGCTTGCGCACTTTATTTATGTTGGCCCTTGTTTGTTTGGTTCTTCTTTCGAATAGACGCCCAGCAGGAGAATTACCAGGAATCACAGGAGTACTACCCAGATCCATCTCTCGCTTCAACTGAGCTGCCAGGCAAGCACTACCACATGCTTGCATACATACAGTACCTATTGCCTCTATCTTATTCTTGCATCATTGAGTCGCGATTGCATTAATTGAATCCCAAGACTGCATAACCTTTACTTTTAAACCACACCAAGCTTGTTCCGGTCCCATGAGCCATTACTACAGGAGTTGTTTGAGCCATCGAGTCGTATAAAAGCATGAGTAGGGTATGTGAGTGTCTGAAGAATAACGAGGTACCTAAACAACATAACCTGAGTAGTAATAGGGAATAACTAATGAAAGAGGCACCGGTGAGCAATATCTGCTATTTGGTTTTTCTGCTCACTTGTGTCCCGTAGGACCACCGAGTACTTGATTCCTGTTCCTTGACTATTCGCACTATCCACATCCGGAGGCCTTATGGACCCCTTGAGCCAGAGCTTGATTCAGTCTTATTTCTTGGGGACACAATTAAGTTTGGGGCTTTATTACTATTCTGTACTTATGCCATGTTACTGCTTTATTTAAAATTGTGCGAGGAGCACCTGTACTGTTTTGGATCGTGACACGTTTTCCTGTATGGACAAGCCCAGTCATATTTTCGGGTTCCCGGTCGTTTACCCGCCGTCCACACAAACCTGGGTCCGTCTCGGAGCCGGCCAACTTCATTGCAGGTAGCTTAATGGGGTGGCCCCTGAAATATTTCTGAATCCTGTGATTGCTTTGTCGTGAATGCGTCGTTGGGTTTTGATTTGGTTCTTCCGAGGTTGATCGAGTGTGGTGTTGCTATCGTGCACCCCTGCAGGGTAAATCTTTCTGAAAGCTGTGTCCGCGTTATGGACGACTTGGAGCACAGTTTCTCGATCATAGACAAGTATACTAAAGTACCCGCTTTTAAATTGAATAAGTACTTGACTAGTAAATAGTGCAATACTCATGGAATGGTTAATAAAACTGCCACAGGATGATGGGGGTTGTTCGTTACCGCTTCCTCGTTGGTAAGCGAGGAGGAGGATGGATCTGTTAATTATACTGTTGTAACTGTTGTTCTTAATTCACGGACTTCCGTCTATCATTGGTTAGGCGGAAGGCTAGCGAGTCTCTGTAGAATTGTTAGGTATTATCTTTGCTGCAATTGCGTCACCCCAGGTTGTGTCCCCTTTAGTGGCATAAAGACTTGCTGAGTACCCCTAGGGTCTCACACGATAAATTGTTTGATTCAGATGAACAGGTGTACCCGCAAGAAGGATACTGGGTGGAAGAGACAGATGATGTTGGCAACGATCATTCGGTGTAGAGATTCCGGGAAACGGGGATCCGTGTGATCTGTGGGCGGGATGTGTTTATTTATGGGGCATCTTATGCCAATTTGCTTCTTATCCGTACTCGGATCTTGTTTTCCCGCTTCCGCCTGATACTCTGATGTGTGATGTATGAGGAGCTATCCTAAATTATTATATCTATCTAGGACATTTGGATCTTGCCGTATGGCGTTGCAATATTTCTATTTCTTTTAGATGGAATGGCTCTGAGGACTGTTGTATGTGGCTTGCATACATACTCACTTGTGTATGTAGTTGATCCCTTCGCCTGCCGATTACGCCGCTCGTTCTTGTCCCGTTGTCTGAAAGTGGTTAGGACGGCCGAAAGGTCTACCGTGAGTGGCCCTGGGCCCCACCGTACTATTTTAACCACTTTCGTTCATCCAGGCATTAACTAAGAGCGTAATTCACCGAGGTAGTTACACTACGGGATAATAAATAAATAAAGTTATACAAATATTGGTTAGATGAATTTTTATTTTATTAATGTGTGCTTCAAGAGTGATGTGAGTGTGATGTCTTACGATTTTCAAAGTTATTTCTTTTATCCTATGTGGCAACCGACATTCACTCATATACACCTCCCAGGGCTCTCAGTTCACCCTACATTCCTCTCACCTCCTCTTACCCTCAAAATTCACCTAATCATCCCCCTTCCTCTTCCCCTCAGTCAGCCAGAGTGGAGAAGGGAGAAGCGGTCGGACCGTCACTATCCATAGTAGTAGTAGATCTAGGTCTAAGTCTATGATTGTTGTTGATGTTTGGCATGATGTTGTGGAGGCTTTTGATCCCGGTGCATGCATATGGTGCCTGCATGGTCGTCGATGTCGCTCCTAGGGGGGCTTCTGTGGTGGAGTCCAGAGTTGGGAACACATTTGGCAGATTTCTTCATTAAGCATAATGGCTGCACATGTCACTTTGGGGTCGGGTCCTCTGCCTCTCTTCTCTAGACATCGAGGCACCGGAGGAGGTGAGTGGCACGACTCCGTCTAGTGACGATATGCTCAATAGGGGATATTTGGTGTTGCGTCTACACACATGAGCACATTCTTAGTAGCACTTGGGTCACGTCTTCTTATCCGATGTAATATCACCCTCTGCCTCCTGGCTAGCATGCCTTCGGCTCCAAGAGGGCGTCTCACAAGTGTTGTTGTCCCTTTCTACAAGAAAGTTAATGTGACCTAACGCCAGTGGACGGGGATCCAATCATAATGTTCATCATAGGTTTAGGATCTTTTTATTTGCAGAAAGTGAGGATCTCAATGTGTTTTCTTTTTCTTTGTCCTCGATGTAAACTGTATGCCCATCGCTCTACTTTTAGTGTGGTATATAGGTCCTTCAGGACCATCCCCTTGTTCAAAAAAGAAACATTCAACTCTCTAATCATTTCCTCATGTACACGAATTTAATTGCAACAACCATACATATAAACCATACAAACATTCATCATGGCACATAATGTAAAAAGGACCAATCACATATACTTTGATAAATAGTGAATGATTAGAATTCAGCAATAAAAACAAATGAGGTTGCAAGAAGTATCACCATTGCTTTTCCTTTGGTGTGTTGGATGCTAGTCGCGTTGCTGATGTGTACTAGTATTTGATCAACGGCTTCAGCTTCATTCAATGAACCTATTAACTACTGCGCAATACTCCTTCTCTTTCCTTTTACATCCTTTCATGCAGTTATTTTTGCTTTCTCTAGACATAGCTTCAAACAGACTACCTACTTGCAACAACAATTTTGCAGTTCCAGTAGCTAAATTTGATAAATAACCACATAAATACGACCTTACACAACGTAAATATGATACAGTATGAAGACATACTCAACCATCCTCCTATGCTAAAAACAATTGTAGGTTTTTACAACCTTAACTTGAGATAATTAATGTGACCAGTTCAACCAAATCCAACTTCATACCTTGACCGGTATAGTGTGGCCTTTATTCTCTTTTAGCTTCCCAATATTTTGTTAATAGAAACGTCGTCAAGCAAAAAAAAAGGCAAGACACGGAAAATCCATGTATTATTGAAGTGAGCCAACAAATTTTGTTTCAAACCTCGACAGTATACAAAGCATGATCATCAATATAATTTAAATCATACCTTAATAGGAAAAATACTCTTGACACGAAACTATATATTTATAAGCGAAAGCTCGAGCAATACACTCTCGATAACGACACAAATTTGGTAACAAATCAGATGTTCTTATTATATCCTACTAATTCTCTATAAACATGTAGTAGCCAATCTAGTACACAAACCAACAATCACTTTAAACAGCAAATAATTTTCATAGTAACAATGTCATAACAAACAATAAATCACTTTCTAACCAGTATCCAGAGTCATTGTTTCGATGATTGTACTAAGCATCTTCTTGAAGTCTTCCATCTGTGTAACCAAGCAGGAGCAGGAAATAAAAATAGTAAAACACGTGTTTTTATGGTCTGAAATAGTAACGGACAAAACTATATACATGCTATGGTGGCAGACAACTTCTAACGTTTCATACCAATGAATTGGTTCACTTTCATATAATTTGCAATCCAGGGCATGAAATAAAGAAGGATAAACCTCTTGCTAATGAGGAGGATGAAGACTAAACACTGCATAGGTGACCGCATGAAGACACTTATCTCTTGAATTATGACTCCAGAATGCAATGCAACAGTATGGCACTTTGCCTTGGGGACATCTCCATTCAGCTTCTTGATGGTGTTCGACATCGTCACATTCTCTTTCAGCGGCGTCTCTGCATGCTGCATATCTGCATCGAAAAGAGAGAAGAATCAAACTGATAATACACACCAAATCACTGATCATACAGCTATGCAAGACAGAGTACAAACAAAGGCCAGGTTGGCTGATAATTGTGACCGGTTGTTGTGGCCTGGAATCCACTTGCCAGTACCACTGAGTTTCCAAAACCAATGATGACTCTACTGGATACAGCTATCCGCGGCAAAGAAACTTGCCCTCTGGTCGCCGATGCAGCTGAGGGGGCCAGTGGCGAGCACGAGTGGGGGGTCGAGATGTTCGACACATTCGCAGAGGTCCTTGGCGGCAGCCTCACACTGGGCGAGCTAAGCATGCATCCCTGTGGCCTCAGCATTGAGCCACCCAACGTGGGATGCTAGCGTGGTGGAGGTGTTATTATGCGCCACGTCAAGCTGCTCGAATGGGTCCAGCGGAAGCACCGCCGCCAGTTCCTTGGGCAGCCGAAACTACAGCCACCGGTGTGCCCTGGGATGGTGTGGTGAAGGCGTCGGCTACCGGCATCATTTTTGGTATATCAGAGCAATCATGTATTCTGCTACAAGGTGTCTTGTACTTGCTAGGAGTCGACTACCTTTTTCCAATAATGGCGACGAGATCAGGAGCAAGAGTGTTCACAATATTGCTATGAATACTATTATCAGGCCAGAAACAAGAATGGTTGCCATCACACAAGATACTTATCATGGAGGCTCGATGATTGCCTACACCACATGGAACCATGACATCTTTAGGTCGGGCATAATGTAAACCTTGATTGATCCATACTTTTTGCCAGGTAGACGATACATAATATTTGTGTTAATATGCATAAGCCACAATTGGGAGGAAAGCTTCTTGATTCATATGATACACATATTTAAAATGACACCAAACAATAATCTAATAGTAATTTTGCATGTTGCTCTCATATGCAATTAAATGGTCGTTGATATAATGCTTGCAGATGGTTTAAAAAGATGGATTAGATATGCTTGTAGCTTAACCCCTATCTAGCATGAAGTAAATAGATTCAGTAGCTAACTGTTTGGGGAGTAAATTGATGTGTGGCTCACGCCTGCGGTACAATAATATGAAAGGAAATTTGTTTTAAGATAAATTATCATGTGATAGTTTAGAGAAGACTGATGCAAGTTTAGCTCGCTACAAAAAGCTACAATTTCGTGACGAAGTCAAGGTAAAAATTTAGGGAAATACTTGCAAACCAAACAAGTATGGATAAGAGATTCTTAGACAATTGGAAGAAACTGTAGCCCACCAGCACGGCAGCACCGCACTGTAACATCCCTAATGGGGCAGCATAGCCGCTATCTTGATGTACCTCATGAATTCATGAGATTAGGTTCTCAAGCATATCTGCCATTACCATGGAAGAAAGAATTAGGAACGGAATGGGAGCGTTTTTTTAGAGATGGTTCTCAAGCCAAATAGTGACATTTGACATGATTCACAGATTCTTTTGACATGAATCAATCAAATAGAATTTAGTGCGGCTGATTGGTAAAGCAAAATCCAAGTGTAGATTCCATACCTTGCAAAATAATGATTTGAATCAATGAGCTATGAAAGATTCGTTTAGTACCTCCAAAAAATCAAAATATAAGAGGCAGTTCCACAAATCTGGCTTAACTTCATGATGCCCTATCGCCCGACAACTGGCAGAATGCGCCTTCCATCGCGGTGCCCTGGTCATCTATGGCTGAAGCTACAACACATGACCGTCAGCCTGACATACGATCGCTCATAATCCTAGTCAGTGCTGCGATTTGGAGGGAGCGCAATAACATGATCTTTAGAGATCAGCGGCTACCTCTCAGCATGATCACACAAACCATTTGCAATGAAGCAAGGGAATGGGCCTTCATCAGTGCCAAGAAGCTCAGAAAGCTCACGTGGGAGTCTACCTAAACTTAGCTTTTTGAGCCGTCGGGCTTCTTTTGTTCTCTGAGTATAACATATGGAAGCACGGAAGCCTGTATCCAGATCCACTGTGTTGTCTGATTCAAAATTGAATCATATGCATTTTCAGAAATTGACAACTACTACAGGAACACAGCCATATGCTATCTAGGTCTAGTTGTAGTGGCTATGAAAATTGTGAAGATTAAGGATGCCATTTTGTGCTAAACATACATGTCCAAACGTAAAGGCCCACCCAACTGGTGCTTTGCTGTCATATATAAAACCCGATGTCCAGATAAACATTGTATCAGTTCAATCGCCTATAAACCTAGAATTGCTAGATATTGATTCTTATCTAGGCTAGAAAATATATGAATGGAACAAATTACAGTTATGAAAAATTATTGGTAGATCATTATCTGAAATCTCATGAAAAAATCATTATAGGGCAAAAAGAGCTGACATAATATGATTTTTTGGCAGAAACATGTTGTAAAAACTACGGCTAGCTAATTAATATAGCTAAAATAGGTACGAAATTCAAATTTATGAGGATCTGAACAGCAAGAAGAAAGATCAAAGTGAATAGTTACCTTAGAAATGAAAAGCATTTTAAATATTCATTTCTATGAAAATGGAGCTTTGGAATATAATGCTCAAATGCGTTGGATGAAGCCACCCAATCAAATAGCGTCCAAGTCCTCTTACACTTCCCAATGTTTCAATAGGTAATATCCCGTGCATTGCAACAGGGGCATATTTATTATGGTATGTCAAGGTCACTAAAAAGACACTTCGAGAAATAAAACATGGTTTAGTATTGAGCTGGTCATATACATAAAAAAATTTAACGCTTACATTTGATAGAAGAGACAAGTTTGCACCTCAGGATATCAGGTTCCTCATGTTTGAGTTTTCCAATATCATAATTTTCTCCTAAGATATAGAATACATTTATAATAGCTTACCCAGAGATTTGGAGGCTACCAATGACGGGAATGTTCGTTTGCGGTACCAAACTTGGTGGGTGAGCGCACCGCGGTACCCGAGTTACCATCAATCGCGCGGAGGGGCCATAGTAGATTCGCCAATTGTCCAGAAGGGCCAAATGGGGGTGAATACAAATCTAACGGCCAAACGGTCATTTGAATCAGACTAAAAACGGTTGAACTCAAATACCGCCGTTAGGTCAACTCTTCTTGGCCCGCCATGTCAGTATTCCCCGTTACCTTCTGCGGTCGTGGACTAGCTTACCCCTGCGTGGACCAGAGCCCTGAGTGGACGAGATCTATTTCTTTGCTCTGCTCTGGTCTTCTCCCCTGCTCCCCTCCCCATAGCATTTGCTTAGCTCCGGCTGCTCGTCTCAGATCGGAGCTCGCACTTGCTCTAATTTGCGTCTCCGCCATGTCCGGTCAACCTCCCATGCCTCTAATCGAAGCTCGCAGCCGTCGCCGTTGCATCGTCCGCCGTATCGGAGCTTCGCGTCCCTGGACTAATATCTCGCCTCTGGCTAGTCCTTCTCGCATGGCAGAGCGCGTCCCATCGGGCGATCCAGGCCGGCGACCGGCCTCGGGAAGTTGCGTGCTGCCGCGCACCCCAGGCATGGTATCCTTGGCACAGCAGTTCGACGACCACGCTCTCATGGCCACCGTGTTGGGCGTCCGTCCCACCGTGTCGCCGGCAGAGTTGCTGTCGGCTTTCAGGTCTCATTTTGGGATCAGACGAAATGAGGTCAACATTGAGGTATGCGCGCCGCCATTCGATTTTTTCGTCCGGTTCGAGCACAGCTCAGACACCGAGCGCGTTCTGCATTCTTCCCGTTCTTTCGAGTGCTGCGGGGAGAAAATGAGCTTCATGCGTTGGCATCGCGCCTGTAGGTGGGACGATCGCTTGGGGCAGCTTCGTTTCTTCTCCAAAGTCGGCTTTGATGGCCTCCCATTGGATGCTTGGGAGCCGGAGGCCCTCAAGCAGGTCGTCAGTAGCCTTGGCGGCGAGCTGGTGGAAATCGTGCCACCGAGCGACAGATGGGTCATCGAGGTAAAGGCGTGGCTGAAAGATCCTGACGCCGTCCCTAAGATGTACGAGGTGCAGATTCCAAGCAGGGCAGGGCGACAGCTTTGCTGGAAGCACCCGGTCATCATCCACCTGGAGGAGGTTCTGGACTCGGTACATGGCATTCAGGGCCCCGAAGAGGCTGCCAGAAAGCGCCCTCGTCGCCTGCAGTGTTGGCCTAGAAGGATCGATGGCATAGGACCGCCACCGTTTCACGATGGGGCACACAGTTTCGGTGGGGGGACCGGGCTTGGACGAGCTGGTGGTTATGATTTCCCTCGAGTGAAGACAGAGCTCTAGTGAATTTCCGTGGTATGTGTGGCTAATGAATTTGTAGTATGGAGAGCGTAGCAGGAAGTTAGCATCGACTAAAAATGTGTAATAGTTTGAATCGATGTAGTACGTGTGTGTAATAGTTTGAAGTAGTATGTGTGTGTAATAGTTTGAATCGATGTAGTATGTGTGGGTAATGAATTTGATGTAGTTTGTGTGCGTGTAATAGTTTGAATCGATGTAGTTGAACACCCTGCTTTATAATTTCTATAAATAACCAAGGACAACCTCATGAAAAGAGGGTGGTCTGGCAATGAGCAATGTCAATTCTGTGGATGCCAGGAAAATGTAGTCCATCTCCTCTTCAAGTACTCCCTCCGTTTCAAAATATAAGATGTTTTAGCTTTGTGAATGGAGCGTATCTAGACATCTTTTAGTGAAGGTGCTTTCTAAACCTAGATGAACCTACATACTAAAAGGGGACTAGATACACTTCATTCACAAAGCTAAAACATCTTATATTTTGAAACTGAGGGAGTACAAGGTATCTACATTTGTAACACGTTGAACTGCAGGACCATTTTGCAGGCAACACAAGACAAAGGAAAAAATGGTTTACAGAACAGACAGCAAACGCAAAATCTGTAGTCTGGGATAAAAAGATGCCAGTTAACTGGATTGAACCACGACTAGTAATTGAAGGAAATAGGTACTTGATAGTATTTGCTTACAACAGTAGTACTTCCATACAAAAGGGTCTTATACCTGCACAAAAGTGGGCTAAACTTCCTACTAGTTTATAGAACAATTCGTCAACATTTCATCTACAAAAGCCATTCTTCAGTCTGAACTTAACTATTCTACACTGAAGAAACTACAGATCTCCACCAGAAAAGTTAGCTGGCCAATTGCCTTGAGAGGACATAAGGTATTTGATCATTTAACCCAAACTGATCTATTGCCTTCCTGCCAAACTACAAGAAATCTGCATCGTTCATGCACGAGCGATTTGCGTGCGCCAGTCCCGGTTCAGTTGGACCATCCACGCCGCCGCAACGATTTCTTCGAAACTGAAATTCGACATCTCCTTCTCGGGATCATAGGTCCGTGTGAACTTGAACCTGAATTCCAGGGCTGAGCTGATGTCCGCCGCCGGCTCCTGCTGTCGAACAATCCAGCATGCTGAGTGTAGACGTTTGGTCGACGCCACAGTACGGCCTTCGACGGTGTGTAGGATGGAGCGTCTTTGCCGCAGACGGCGTGCTCCCAGCCTACCCCAGTGAGGTAAGGTATTCCGCTCCGAAGCATGGACGCGAGAGTTCCTAGACCTTGGTGCTGCCCTGTTCGAGGGTGTGTACCCTCGGCGGCGGCATGCTCTCATGAACGATTTGATACGTTCCTTGTTCCCATTGCCTAGAGCATGCCGTAATGCCGCCGCGCGATTTCTCCACATCGCTCTCTTGGCCCTACTTGCCACATCTAGCGCCGACCACGGCGTAGTCGCCACCACGGCCGAGTCGGCACATTCGAGGAAATCATCCGCCTGGCAGGGTAATGGGAGACCGGCCTTGAAGTAGAGCTTCATGGCCTGCCTTAGAGGGGCTAAATACCCCAGTTTCGGCGGCTGTCGCGGTGGCGGCGGCGGCTTAGGTGGGGGCCATGTTACCCTAGTTGGTGCGGCGCGGAGGAGCTGCGCAAGGTGAACTGTGGTTAGTCGGATAAGGGGAGTGAAAGACTGACAGTAGGTTTGGACTACGGGCACGCGTGAAAATAACCATTTCCCATTTCTTTAGAGGGTAATAATTCGACACTCGTTGCATTAACAGCTCAATCTTTATTTCCCTTCTCAGCATAAGCGTGCGAACATATTAAAAAGATCGGTCGTGGCTATCCACCTCATCAGGCAATGTACCAGGACAGGTAGGAGACGGGACCGGGTTTCATTTTAGAATGTTGACGACTGTGCCCTTATGTTTATACGATATTATTTATATGCCACCATGTACCGTCGAGTGTAGCAACACCATCAGAAACAGTGGATAACGACGTGACGTGTTTATTTTTTAAAGGGCATCAGAAACAGGGGATGCTGACATGGCATGTTTTCTGACTGGCGGGCCCGCCCCCTTCACCTTCGACGGCGCGCACCCCAGGTTTGAGGGGTGGTGCCGCCCACCAACACATTATTGTGCAATTTTCCATGTGGGACCTGAATTCCGGCGCTGAGCTGATGCCCGTGTCGAACATAGAGAATTCTGAAAGAAGCTACTAAAAATAAATACTTTGAATTCTGGAAGTACTAAATTTAAATACATTACAATTTTGTCTGAAAGGTAATATGCATTTTGATCATCGAGATAATATAAATATAGTACAAATTTCTACTTCGAAAAATAGACCTGAAAATGCTAGCAAATAACCTAGGATGAATATATGATTCATTCTCCCCTATATGTTTCGTCGTCATCAGCTCCCGCGTGCTGCAACACATGTTCAGAGAACTCTCTCCGTCTGCAGTGTGCTGCCAGTATCTCGTACAGAGGGTAAGGCCTCGGTGTATGTTCCAAACTTAAGCCATACATTACCATTGTTGGTTCCTCTTCCCAGGCTTGAACCTCATGACCATACAGTCTAATAAAATTCCTGTAGTATATGCAACCGGGTTTGACTGTGGGGTGTAACCTGGTGTCAATGGAGATAGACCGGTTGTGACCAACGAAGAGGGCACGACTTCCAATGTCACCGACGGCCTCGAGAGAGCGGTTCTCCGTGTCCACCCGGTACAACACCGGTTGCCCTTTGGCGAAATCCCCGTTCAACACAAGAAGAAGATCACCATCTGACTCCACAAGGTAAAATTTGTAGGTTCCGCAAACCTGTTCAAAGACTAGGGCCGAAATTATTTTGGCCATCATGACAGTGCTCGCGCGCTGCTCTAACTGGATGTTGGTCGACAAGATGTCTCCATTCTCAAGTAATGCATATACTTCCCCTCGGAATGCCGTCATGCAGACCAGAAGCATATCAGGAGGTGGCGAATACAATCCTTCTCCAAATGATCCATTGATTTGCCCCGTTGGGGTGCTCTCATCGGCCCATGCAATATGATCTGGATAATAAGTGCAAACGAACAACATTGTCGGGTCCTTCATCATGACGAGAGATTGCAGAAGATCAGATGGTATGTGTGCTTGAAACTCAGTGTTAGACTTGTGAGTGATTTGGTTCAGAAGCCGAATCTGGTACGGCTCCACCCTCTAAGCAAGCATGATGACGCCATGAGAAACGCCGACGAAGTAGACTCTTTTGGAAGAAGAGGGCATCAGTTAGCACTAAGATGTTTACAATGGAAAATACTAATAAATATCGGATGTGAATGTGAACCTGCGATGGATGTCCTTTAGATTTGTCCTGAAGCAACAACCAGTGGCGAGGTTGAGGAAGGTGAAGTCACCAATGTGAAGTGTGTTATCTATCATGATCCAGTTGTTGAGATGGAATTCGGGCACCTTTAAAGTGCGGCGCCAATCGGTGCAGACTTCCCGACAAGCAGCATAGGTGTCGACGTACTCCTCTTTCTCCAGCAAATAGTCGGCGATCTTGCGAAGTGGGTCGGCCGGGAGATCGGCCCAGTTCCTCTTCATCCGGCTACTAGCCATGGCTTACGTGCGGGAATGTTTTGATCGAGGAAGAAACAAGAACTACCACTGCGAGGAGAAGAAGAAGAGGATAACAGACGAGGGAGACGAAGCGGAACTGCCACTACGAGGAGACGATGAGACGGGGGAGAAGAAGCGGAACTACCAATTCAAGTTTGGACCAACGGGATTTTTTCCGGAACTAGCGCGTGGACCAGCCATGCACTGCATGCAAGTCTTGATCAAACAGATTGACATGTGGGACCTGCTAAAAATCCGTGAAGTGCTCCCCGTGTATAGTGCGCTGACAGGTGGCATGTTTTCTGACAGGCGGACCCGCCTCCTCCACCTACGACAACGCGCGTCCCAGGTTCGAGGGCTGGTGCCGCCCACCAACACATTATTGTGCAATTTTCCATGCTTTGTCGCAACCAGCTCCGCTCTGCTCCTCTCCTCTGCTCCTGCCGCTGCCACTCCGCTCAGTCGTGCACCGCTCTCGTCGTCCCCTTGGGCTGTTGTCCTCCCGCCCTCCCCTCCCTGCCATCCCCTCACGTCCCCTCCCCTCCCCTCCCTGCTCTGTCTCCTTGCTGCCGCCCACCGCCTAGGCGCGTCTGGAAACGAAAACCGAGAGTCAGCCGTTAGGTTAGGGGCCCAACGACGCTGGTGATCCGGATCCCGCTCGGAGATGGATCCTGCGAGGCTTGAGAGCACGGATATGGGTGCTGCGCGGCTGGAGAGCACAGAATCTCCTTCAAGTGTGGAGAGCACAGAGGACAACGAAACGGGAGGAGAGGTAGCAGGGTGCAGAGCTTTGGAGGTATGGATCCTAGAGAAGGTGTCGTGCGTCCACATTGAAAGGTAAGAACTTTGATTCCTTATCTACATACCCCAATTAGCATTTATAGTCCCGTGGTGATGCCAAGGATATGGGTTGGTAACCGCAGGACTTCTGTACAGCTTGTCCTTGAGCATGATGCTTTGTCAAGCGAACATGAAGGCACTGAAACGTGTGGCGGTGCGGATGATGATGAGAAAGCATATCCAGACGTGGCTGATGACCCTGATAGGATGGAGATTAGGGAATATTTGGTTGATTCGAACTTTGAGCCTAACTATGGGACTGATGAGGAGGAGGAATGTGAAGATGTGGAAATGGGATGTAGATATGACGACGAAGACGTGGACAGGCCAGTGATACACTTTGACAGGTACAATCCTACAATTGATGAGGGGATAGTCTTTGATAATGTGGAGGACTGCAGATATGCAGTTGCAACCTATGCAATCAGAGTTGGGTTTGAATTTATCATTGAAAAGAGCGACCAAAAGAGATTTAGGGTGCACTGTAGGGAAAGTAATGTGTGTAAATGGAGATTACATGCATCTTCAATGCGGGGTGGACACCATTTCAGGTTGCAATAGCTACATTTAGTTTCAGTCTTTCTCATATTTATTCTGCTGATAACTAGCTCTGAATTATTTGGATTCTTATCGAATGCAGATCAATGTAAACACTAAGGAACACAACTGCCCTAATACTTCTTTAAGTGGTAAAATTATACCGGTGACTACCAAGTGGATTGATGCTACTGTACCTGACTGGGTGAGGCAGGATCATAACATTGGACCAGCTGAACTCAGAGCAAAGATTAGGAAAAAGTTCAACATTTTGATTCCTTATCACAGAGTCTTTGATGGGAAGGAGATGGCTCTAGACTTTCATTTAAGGCAAGTGGAATGACAGTTTTCACATGTTGTATAGTTTCAAAGCTCAGGTAGAGAAAACATCACCTGGTAGTGTTGTTGACATCGATTACGAGGTTGTGAAAGGGAGAGCAAAGGTCTCGAGGGGGGCAGGTATAAGTAGGAAGATAAGATATGCTTCAGGAGATGTTTTGTCTACCTGAAGGCATGCTGGAAGGGGTTCCTAGACGGGTGCAGGCCATACTTGGCAATAGGCGCAACTTCTTTAACAGGTAAGTTCAGGGGACATGTTGCTTCTGCTTGTGCTTTGGACGCGCATAATTGGCTTCTACCCGTAGCTTATGTTGTTCTTAAGGGTGAATCAAATGAAAGTTGTACATGGTTCATGCAGAGACTACGGGAAGTAATTGGTCACCCTGAAGGCTTGGTGATACACACCGGTGCATCCGAGGGTCTTGAGAATGCTGTTGATGTTGTGTTTCCTGGGGTTGAGCATAGGGAATGCATGTGGCACCTCACTACTAACTTCACGAAGAAGTTCGAAGGAAAGATCTTTGAAGAGGACTTGTGGTGATCAGCATACACATACATCCCAAGCACGCATGGTACTTACTTGCAGAACATGTATGTAGTTCCAAGGGTGAAAAAATACTTGAGGAACATCACGCCAAGCTATGGGCCGGAAGCAAGTTTGGTGAGTTAAGCAAGGTGGATTTTGTATGCAATAATTTGGTAGAGAGTTTCAATGATAAGATTTTGGGCATGAAGACACTTGGAATTGTTATTTTGTTGGATGCAATAAGACAGTGCATAGTGGTGAAGATAGATTTAAGGCAAAGAATTTGTGCAAGAAATTTTTTAGGCCATAAAATAGTTCCAAAGGTGGTTATGTTACTGAATGCAAGAACCAGGGCAATGAGAACGATAAAGATGAGGGTGGTCAGAAGTTCCAGAACATTGGTTGAGGTTTATGCAGAATACAAGCGTGGAAGTGAACGGAGGTACACTGTAGACATTGGAAACAAGACTTGTTCATGCAGGCAGTGGCAGATTACTGGTCTGCCATGTCACCATGCAATTTACTTCATCTTAAAGCTTAGAGGTAACGGAGCTGAAATAGAGAACTATGTCGACAACTATTTCTCCATGGACAAGTTTGCTGCAACTTATGCAGAAAACGTACCACCTATGGCCGATGAAAATGATTGGGAGATTGTCGATCCAGGGTTCAAACTTCAACCACCAGTTCTTAGGAGGCCACCTGGGAGGCCTAGAAAGCTAAGGATCATAGCCTCCACCGATAAAGGTCCAAGGCTTGGTGCTAGGAAAAGGAAATGCGGAAGTTGTGGCAGATTCAGCCATATCAAGAGGTTGTGCAAAAACCCAGTTACACATGCTATTGTCCCTGTTCACACCCCGGTGGCAGAAAATGAGGCTTCTCAGCCAGAACTGGCGTAAGAGCAGCGCGAAGATGGTGATGAGCACTCGGAGGAAAACGTACGTAAGCAGCCAATTTATGAAGAAGTGGAGGTGCCGGCAAGAAAAGGGTGTGAAAAGAAACAAAAGGGTAAGCGGAACCGGGAGGAAAGGGCAAATAATGGAGGTGTATTAGAATATGAAGAAGTTGCAGGGGTGATTGAGGATGTTCTTGAGGATCTTTCGGCTAACTGCAGGAGAAATAATAAATCCCTGCCAATTTCATCTTTGTACAATTCTCCAGATGAAAGGTAAGCTTAAAAATTGTTTCATTTGCCATTTTATCATTTTTTATCCTCATCAACTAATGCTTAATGCAGCGTGGGCTAGCAGACTAATAAGATAAGCAGAAAGATGCGGGCACAGTAACGTCCTATGTTGAATTGTATAATTGAAACTAAACTAGCAGTGTCGTCTTTATTTATATCTGGCGCGTGCAACGTGTCTGTCAAGGGGTCATGTGGACCAGATTACATTTTTTAAAATATTATTACATTAATTTTTTACCCGCGTTTGGACGCGGCTACTAGTTTCCATCTCCCTTGCATTCCCATCTCCTCTAGCGCACTCCAGAATTATGGCTGTGCCATCAAGTAGCAGAGTCAGCATATTGTCCCATCAGGTGTGAACGCAATGACTTTGTTTATTCAGAATTTGACGACTTTTGATTAGTTTGAAAGACAGAAACCTAAAAGATGTATCTAAACATGTTTTGGGTATAGACACATTTATTAAATATCTAAAAAACTAAGTCAGTTATATCTGGATAGGAGTAGTACACTATTACAATACGCTCGATCCCTTCTCCTCAGGCGCACTCCAAATTACGGTTGTGCCATCAAGTGCTAGGTGCAGAGTCAGCGTATTGTCCCATCAGATATGCCAGGGAACGCGCGAACTTAATTTTTAGGGTCGGACGAGTTTCGATCGACTAGTTTCAAAGACAAAGAAAACTAAAACATGGCCAACATATATAGATTATGACTATAATCGACCATGACTCAGGTGACCCAGATCCAAAGAGCGCATTAAGATACCGTACATAGATTTAATTTGGGATAATTTGCTACAAGACACCGTTATTTTCTGGCGTTTGCTAAAACACACCGCTCAATTGTAATGGTACCTGGCAAAAGACACAATCGGACGGTGTGTTGCAGCAAATGACAGAAAATAACGGTGTCTTGCAGCAAATTTTTCCATTTAATTTATGCTTAAGTGGCCCTAATCGACTATGACGCTCCCGCAGTCTTCATCATTGACGACGTTGTCCGCGTCGCCGCCAGCCTCCTCCGCGTCGGAATCGATGCCGACATTCCCGGCACCGTTCCTCCTCCTCATGGATTCTTCACGGCGCGCTGCATCGATAACGGTGGAGGTCATATGTCCAGGCACTGCCCAGAAGCGCTGCCTCCCTTCGGGGTTGCGCAGATCCGGGTGGATCTCCCGCCGGTGGGTTCTACACAGCACAATCAACGCAGCCCGCTCCTTCTTGAACAGCTTTTGCCAATACGCGCTCGTACTCGAGTACCGCGCCATTGCCCTCTTCCGCTCTGATAGCTGGCAGCGGCGCTCCTCGATCTGCCTCGCCAACGCGTTGTCGCGCAAGAGCGGCGCGACAGGAACCCCGGCGTAGCTGAGCTCGAAGCCGGCCGTAAGCCTCGCTAACGGCAGCGCGAGTATGTCGTAGTGGGCGAACATCTGAGCCTCGTGCAAGCTGAGTTTGGGCCTCTCCCTCTCCATGGCGATGAAGGAACACAATCTGATTTTCGGCCCCGAGGTTAAGGGGATAAAGGCAAGGACGTAGGCCTAGCGTAGTTGCCACGGCCAATCAGTTCGCAGGACAGACTTCTCGCGGATCGCCCTCGTGAAGGACATCACTATCGTCCACGCAACCCGATCCAACGGCGCCTAACAATCGGGGATCGGGTCTTCTAGAAGCCCAGAGTGGTTGATGGTTAGTTCTGCGTCCCAATTGTTTGTGGCCAACGGCGGTAGTTGGAAATAATACACATTTCAATGACACTGGTGGATCCATGTGTGGTCTCTAAAGAGAACACACATCCAATGACTCTCGTTTTTGTTAGTAAAAAGAACACACATGCAATGACACTGGTGGATCCATAGGTGGATTATGAAATGAACACACATGCAATTACACTGGTGGATCCATGTGTGGTCTCTGTAGAGAACACACATTTCAATGACACTGGTGGATCCATAG
>CAJUXJ010002443.1:0-28568 GCA_910589775.1 Avena eriantha
GTAAAAATAACACACATGCAATGACACTGGTGGATCCATAGGTGGATTGTGAAAAGAGCACACATGCAATAGTACTAGTGGATCCATATGTGGTATGTGAAAAAGAACACACATGAAATGACACTGGTGGATCCATAGGTGGATTGTGAAAAGAGCACATATGCAATGACATTGGTGGATCCATATGTGGTATGTGAAAAGAACACACATGCAATGACTCCGGTTGTTGTTAGTAAAAAGAACACACATGCAATGATACTGGTGGATCCATAGGTGGATTGTGAAAAGAACACACATGCAATGACACTGGTGGATCCATGTGTTGTCTCAGAAGAGAACACACATGCAATGACTCCGGTTGTTTTTAGTAAAAAGAGCAGATATGCAATAACACTCGTGGATCCATATGTGGATTGTGAAAAGAACACACGTGCAATGAACTGGTGGATCCATGTGTGGTCTCTGAAGAGAATACACATTTCAATGACTCTGGTTGTTGTTAGTAAAAAAAACACATGCAATGACATTGGTGGATCCATGTGTGGTCTCTGAAGAGAACACACATGTAATGACTCTGGTTTTTGTTAGTAAAAATAGCACACATGCAATGACATTCGTGGATCCATAGGTGGATTGTGAAAAGAACACACATGCAATGACACTGCTGGATCCATATGTGGTATATAAAAAGAACACACATTTCAATGACTCATGTTGTTGTTAGTAAAAAGAACACACATGCAATGACACTGGTGGATCCATCTGTGGTATCTTAAGAGAACACTCATTTCAATGACTATGGTTGTTGTTAGTAAAAAGAGCACACATGCAATGACACTAGTGGATCCATAGGTGGATTGTGAAAATAACACACATGCAATGACACTGGTGGATCCATATGTGGTATGTGAAAAGAACACACATGAAATGACTCTAGTTGTTGCTAGTAAAAAGAAAACACATGCAATGACACTGGTGGATCCATAGGTGGATTTTGAAAAGAGCACACATGCAATGACACTGGTGGATCCATATGTGGTATGTGAAAAGAACACACATGAAATGACACTGGTGGATCCATAAGTGGATTGTGAAAAGAGCACACATGCAATGACACTGGTGGATCCATATGTGGTTTGTGAAAAGAACACACATGCAATGACTCCAGTTGTTGTTAGTAAAAAGAACACACATTTCAATGACACTGGTGGATCCATATGTGGTATGTGAAAAGAACACACATGCAATGACGCTGGTTGTTGTTAGTAAAAATAACACATATGCAATGACACTTGTGGACCCATAGGTGGATTGTGAAAAGAGCACACATGCAATAATACTGGTGGATCCATATTTGGTATGTGAAAAGAACACACATGAAATGACACTAGTGGATCCATAGGTGGATTGAGAAAAGAGCGCACATTCAATGACACTTGTGGATCCATATGTGAATTGTGAAAAGAACACACATGCAGTGACTCCAGTTGTTGTTATTAAAAAGAACACACATGCAATGACACTAGTGGATCCATAGGTGGATTGTGAAAAGAGCACACATGCAATGACACTAGCGAATCCATATGTGGTATGTGAAAAGAACACTCATGCAATGACTCTGGTTGTTGTTAGTAAAAAGAACACACATGCAATAACACGGGTGGATCCGTATGTGGTATGTGAAAAGAACACACACGCAATGACTCCAGTTGTTGTTAGTAAAAAGAACACACATGTAATCACACTGGTGGATCCGTGTGTGGTCTCTGAAGAGAAGACACATTTCGATGACACTGGTGGATCCATATGTGGTATGTGCAGAGAACACACATGCAATGACTCTGGTTGTTGTTAGTAAAACGTACACACATGCAATGACACTGGTGGATCCATGTGTGGTCTCTGAATAGAACACACATTTCAATGACAGTGGTGGATCCATATGTGGTATGTGAAAAGAACACACATGAAATGACACTGGTGGATCCATAGGTGGATTGTGAAAAGAGCACACATGCAATGACTCTGGTTGTTGTTAGTAAAAAGAACACACATGTAATGACACTGCTGGATCCATGTGTGGTCTCTGAAGACAACACACATTTCAATGACACTCGTGGATCCATGTGTGGTCTCTGAAGAGAACACACATGAAATTACTCTGGTTGTTGTTAGTAAAAAACACACATCCAATGACACTGGTGGATCCATGTGTGGTCTCTGAAGAGAACACACATGCAATGACTCTGGTTGTTGTTAGTAAAAAGGCACACATGCAATGGCACTGGTGGATCCAGAAATGGATTGTGAAAAGAACACACATGCAATGACACTGGTGGATCCATATGTGGTATGTGAAAAGAACACACATTTCAATGACTCATGTTGTTGTTAGTAAAAATAACACACATGCAATGACACTGGTGGATCCATGTGTGGTCTCTGATGAGAACACACATTTCAATGACAGTGGTGGATCCATATGTGGTATGTGAAAAGAACACTCATGAAATGACTGCAGTTGTTGTTAGTAAAAAAGAACACACATGCAATGACACTGGTGGATCCATATGTGGTACGTGAAAAGAACTCACATGCAATGACTCTAGTTGTTGTTAGTAAAAATAACACACATGCAATGACACTGGTGGATCCATGTGTGCTCTCTGAAGAGAACACATATTTCAATGACACTGGTGGATCCATATGTGGTATGTGAAAAGAACACACATGAAATGACACTGGTGGATCCATAGGTGGATTGTGAAAAGAACACACATCCAATGACACTGGTGGATCCATATGTGGTCTGTGAAAAGAACACACATGCAATGACTCTAGTTGTTGTTAGTAAAAAGAACACATATGCAATGACACTGGTGGATCCATAGGTGGATTGTGAAAAGAGCACACATTTCAATGACACTGGTGGATCCATATGTGGTATGTGAAAAGAACAAACATGCAATGACTCTGGTTGTTGCTAGTAAAAATAACACACATGCAATGACACTGGTGGATCCATAGGTGGATTGTGAAAAGAGCACACATGCAATGACACTGGTGGATCGATATGTGGTATGTGAAAAGGACACACATGAAATGACACTGGTGGATCCATAGGTGGATTGTGAAAAGAGCACACATGCAATGACTCTGGTTGTTGTTAGTAAAAAGAACACACATGTAATGACACTGCTGGATCCATGTGTGGTCTCTGAAGAGAACACACATTTCAATGACACTCGTGGATCCATGTGTGGTCTCTGAAGAGAACGCACATGAAATGACTCTGGTTGTTGTTAGTAAAAAAACACACATCCAATGACACTGGTGGATCCATGTGTGCTCTCTGAAGAGAACACACATGCAATGACTCTGGTTGTTGTTAGTAAAAAGGCACACATGCAATGGCACTGGTGGATCCATAAATGGATTGTGAAAAGAACACACATGCAATGACACTGGTGGATCCATATGTGGTATGTGAAAAGAACACACATTTCAATGACTCATGTTGTTGTTAGTAAAAATAATACACATGCAATGACACTGGTGGATCCATGTGTGGTCTCTGATGAGAACACACATTTCAATGACAGTGGTGGATCCATATGTGGTATGTGAAAAGAACACTCATGAAATGACTGCAGTTGTTGTTTGTAAAAAGAACACACATGCAATAACACGGGTGGATCCGTATGTGGTATGTGAATAGAACACACACGCAATGACTCCAGTTGTTGTTAGTAAAAATAACACACATGTAATCACACTGGTGGATCCGTGTGTGGTCTCTGAAGAGAACACACATTTCGATGACACTGGTGGATCCATATGTGGTATGTGCAGAGAACACACATGAAATGACACTGGTGGATCCATAGGTGGATTGTGAAAAGAACACACATGCAATAACACTGGTTGATCCATATGTGGTCTGTGAAAAGAACACACATGCAATGACTCTAGTTGTTGTTAGTAAAAAGAACACATATGCAATGACACTGGTGGATCCATAGGTGGATTGTGAAAAGAGCACACATGCAATGACACTGGTGGATCCATATGTGGTATGTGAAAAGAACACACATGCAATGACTCTGGTTGTTAGTAAAAAGAACACACATGCAATGACACTGGTGGATCCATAGGTGGATTGTGAAAAGAGCACACATGCAATGACACTGGTGGATCCATATGTGGTATGTGAAAAGAACACACATGCAAGGACTCTTGTTGTTGTCAGTAAGAAGAACACACATGCAATGACACCGGTGGATCCATATGTGGTATGTGAAAAGAACACACATGCAATGACTCCAGTTGTTGTTAGTAAAACGAACACACATGTAATGACACTTGTTGATCCATGTGTGGTCTCTGAAGAGAACACATATTTCAATGACACTGGTGGATCCATATGTGGTATGTGAAAAGAACACACATGAAATGACGCTGGTTGGTGTTAGTAAAAATAACACACATGCAATGACACTGGTGGATCCGTAGGTGGATTGTGAAAAGAGCACACATGCAATAATACTGGTGGATCCATATGTGGTATGTGAAAAGAACACACATGAAATGACACTGGTGGATCCATAGGTGGATTGTGAAAAGAGCACATATGCAATGACATTGGTGGATCCATATGTGGTATGTGAAAAGAACACACATGTAATGACTCCAGTTGTTGTTAGTAAAAAGAACACACATGCAATGACACGGGTGGATCCATAGGTGGATTGTGAAAAGAACACACATGCAATGACACTGGTGGATCCATGTGTGGTCTCTCAAGAGAACACACCTGCAATGACTCCGGTTGTTTTTAGTAAAAAGAGCACACATGCAATAACACTGGTGGATCCATATGTGGATTGTGAAAAGAACACACGTGCAATGAAACTGGTGGATCCATGTGTGGTCTCTGAAGAGAATACACATTTCAATGACTCTGGTTGTTGTTAGTAAAAAAACACACATGCAATGACATTGGTGGATCCATGTGTGGTCTCTGAAGAGAACACACATGCAATGACTCTCGTTGTTGTTAGTAAAAATAGCAGACATGCAATAACATTGGTGGATCCATAGGTGGATTGTGAAAACAACACACATGCAATGACACTGGTGGATCCATATGTGGTATATAAAAAGAACACACATTTCAATGACTCGGGTTGTTGTTAGTAAAAAGAACACACATGCAATGACACTGGTGGATCCATGTGTGGTATCTGAAGAGAACACACATTTCAATGACTCTGGTTGTTGTTAGTAAAAAGAGCACACATGCAATGACACTAGTGGATCCATAGGTGGATTGTGAAAAGAACACACATGCAATGACACTGGTGGATCCATATGTGGTATGTGAAAAGAACACACATGAAATGACTCTAGTTGTTGCTAGTAAAAGAAAACACATGCAATGACACTAGTGGATCCATAGGTGGATTTTGAAAAGAGCACACATGCAATGACACTGGTGGATCCATATGTGGTATGTGAAAAGAACACACATGAAATGACACTGGTGGATCCATAAGTGGATTGTGAAAAGAGCGCACATGCAATGACACTGGGGGATCCATATGTGGTTTGTGAAAAGAACAGACATGCAATGACTCCAGTTGTTGGTACTAAAAAGAACACACATTTCAATGACACTGGTGGATCCATATGTGGTATGTGAAAAGAACACACATGAAATGACACTGGTGGATCCATATGTGGTATGTGAAAAGAACACACATGAAATGACACTGGTGGATCCATATGTGGTATGTGAAAAGATCACACATGCAATGACTCTAGTTGTTGTTAGTAAAAAGAACACACATGCAATGACTCTAGTTGTTGTTAGTAAAAAGAACACACATGCAATGACACTGGTGGATCCATAGGTGGACTGTGAAAAGAGCACACATGCAATGACACTGGTGGATCCATATGTGGTATGTGAAAAGAACACACACGCAATGACTCCAGTTGTTGTTAGTAAAAAGAACACACATGTAATGACACTGGTGGATCCATGTGTGGTCTCTGAAGAGAACACACATTTCAATGACACTAGTGGATCCATATGTTGTATGTGAAAAGAACACACATGAAATGACTCAAGTTGTTGTTAGTTAAAATAACACACATGCAATGACACTGGTGGATCCATATGTGGTATGTGAAGAGAACACACATGCAATGACTCTGGTTGTTGTTAGTAAAAAGAACACACATGCAATGACACTGGTGGATCTATGTGTGGTCTCTGAATAGAACACACATTTCAATGACACTGGTGGATCCATATGTGTTATGTGAAAAGAACACACATGAAATGACACTGGTGGATCCATAGGTGGATTGGAAAAGAACACACATGCAATGACTCTGGTTGTTGTTAGTAAAAAGAACATACATGCAATGACGCTGGTGGATCCATGTGTGGTCTCTAAAGAGAACACACATTTCAATGACACTGGTGGATCCATGTGTGGTCTCTGAAGAGAACACACATGAAATGACTCTGGTTGCTGTTAGTAAAAAGAACACACATGCAATGACACTGGTGGATCCATGTGTGGTCTCTAAAGAGAACACACATGCAATGACTCTGGTTGTTGTTAGTAAAAAGGCACACATGCAATGGCACTAGTGGATCCATAGGTGTATTGTGAAAAGAACACACATGCAATGACACTAGTGGATCCATATGTGGTATGTGAAAAGAACACAAATTTCAATGACTCATGTTGTTGTTAGTAAAAATAACACACATGCAATGACACTAGTGGATCCATGTGTGTTCTCTGAAGAGAACACACATTTCAATGACACTGGTGGATCCATATGTGGTATGTGAAAAAACACCATGAAATGACTCCAGTTGTTGTTAGTAAAAAGAACACACATGCAATGACTCTGGTTGTTGTTAGTAAAAATAACACACATGCAATGACACTGGTGGATCCATGTGTGGTCTTTGAAGAGAACACATATTTCAATGACACTGGTGGATCCATATGTGGTATGTGAAAAGAACACACATGAAATGACACTGGTGGATCCATAGGTGGATTGTGAAAAGAGCACACATGCAATGACAGTGGTAGATCCATATGTGGTATGTGAAAAGAACACACATGCAATGACTCTAGTTGTTGTTAGTAAAAAGAACACATATGCAATGACACTGGTGGATCCATAGGTGGATTGTGAAAAGAGCACACATGCAATGACACTAGTGGATCCATATGTGGTATGTGAAAAGAACACACATGCAATGACTCTAGTTGTTGTTAGTAAAAAGAACACATATGCAATGACACTGGTGGATCCATAGGTGGATTGTGAAAAGAGCACACATGCAATGACACTAGTGGATCCATATGTGGTATGTGAAAAGAATAGACATGCAATGACTCTGGTTGTTCTTAGTAAAAAGAACACACATGCAATGACACTGGTGGATCCATATGTGGTATGTGAAAAGAACACACAAGCAATGACACTGGTGGATCCATATGTGGTATGTGAAAAGAACACACATTTCAATGACAATGGTTGTTGTTAGTAAAAATAACACACATGCAATGACACTGGTGGATCCATGTGTGGTATCTGAAGAGAACACACATTTCAATGACTCTGGTTGTTAGTAAAAAGAGCACACATGCAATGACACCGGTGGATCCATAGGTGGATTGTGAAAAGAGCACACATGCAATGACACTGGTGGATCCATATGTTGTATGTGAAAAGAACACACATGCAATGACTCTAGTTGTTGTGAGTAAAAAGACCACACATGCAATGACACTGGTGGATCCATGTGTGGTCTCTGAAGAGAACACACATTTCATTGACACTGGTGGATCTATAGGCGGATTGTGAAAAGTGATTTTCCCTCTCTCTAGGTCACAAATCTCACAAAAGCGCAAACGTGTGGAGATACCAAACATGTGCTCAGTCTGGGTGCTATGCCCTGATTGGCTAACATAGATGTCACGCGGATCGTCTCCACCAACCTTTGATCCTATGTGATCCAACGGGCAGGATAACCCCCCCTTCTCCACTTTTTTTATGCATGGTCAATCTGTGCCACCTCTCTATCCGTGCCACCGATACTTTACCTCCATAAACAAGTGAAAATCCATCTATCTAACTAAAATAAATGATCATATTTTGAAGAAGCTATCGTCTTCGTCTTCCGGTTTGTCCTCGTCTTTGTCAACGCCATGGTCCTTGCCATCGCCGCCGTCGGTGTCCTCCTCTGACGACTCAACACCGCCCCTTCCTCGAATAAGCGCGTTATCTCCTTGTCGGAGTCCTCCTCCTCCTCTTCGTAGTCCCACGGGTTCACGTCACTCTCCTCCGCTTCTGCCTCCAACTGATTGATGAAGGCCTCCTCGCTGGCCGAGTCAGACTCGTACAAATAGCTATCTCCTCTCTTCTTCCTGGTATTCTTCTCATTCCTCTTCTTATCCATACTCGCCAGTGCAACACACGCCCCATCCTGGTTGCTGCTTTGCGCTCGTCCGACGCTGCAGGTACCCCATGCTCCTCCTGCACGGCCGGTACGAGCTTCGACGTCGTGGTGTCCTCAAGTGCCGAAGTCGATGGATCCTGGCGCGGTCGGACACGACGTGCTGCCTCAGTAGGCGACTCGCAAGCACGAATGATGTAGCGAAGAGCCGGGGACGCAGGACGGTCAGTGGACAGCTTGGACCTGCCATTGCTACGGCAAGGGGGCATCGTGCTCGAGGTAGTTGCTCCGAATGGTCGATGGCGGGTACACAGAGTGGGGTGCCGATCTGATCAAGGATGAGCAGCGATTTTGTGCGTCGTGTCCACGCATGCATTTGTCGATTATCAAAAAAAAGTAATATCTCGCGTACTGAACATAATTTGATCACAAAAAAAGTGGCACAGCGTATTCTAGACTCGTAAATATCCTGTGCATGCCTGTCACGTGGAGTTCGACGGAGTTCGACGTGCCGACGTGATCATGCAGCAGTTGCGCGCGTCATTGCCCCATCAACACGTGATACACACACGCAGGATGTGTGCGCCGATTCCCGTGATGACCACCCAGCTCGCACTCCCCTTATTATATACTGGATTTTGGGTGGCGCCGAAGACCATTGAAGTGTCCATCGCAATAAAGACAAGTCCCATCGATTCCCTACCCCTGCCTCCCTGGCTTCTTTGAGAAGGTAGACCGTACATGGTGGTCTTGTATAATGGTGCTAGTACTACTGGACCACGGCATGTACTCTTTGACTCTTCTCCCACACTAATCACTATCTCCTTCCTCATGCCACCGGCACCCTCACCCTGCAAGCCATGGCTCCACTGAGGAGGGGGAGAGGCTGGTCGACGATCCTCGCAGAGAAAAGGGAGAGAAATCCCTGCGAGGCACTTCTTGCTCTACCAGCTGCTTAAGCCCACCCTCTCATCGAGGCCCAATCTCCCCTGACAATGGCGTCAAATGTTCTAGCAGGCGAGGGCTCCTCCCGGTACGGTCTTCTTGTTCTACTTCTTCTCCATCTCCCTCTCCATCATGATCTTAATCAGCTTCTTCTTGTTTTTCTTCTTCTGGCTCTTCCTCTTCTACGTATTACAGGCCGACCGTGGAGCCCGAATCCACCACGACGAAGGTGTTGCAGGACCCATTCGGCCCCGTTCCATGTCTCAGCGAGGTAGCAAATCTCCACGCTGTTATTTCTCAGAGTTGCGATGTGGATTTCTTAGATCCTGTCTGATTTCCGTTAGCGGGCACACGAATATCAGTTCGTCCTCCACTCCTTTTGTAATGTTTAGGGTTCAGGGAGCAATGCCTATGTCTGCTTCCCATTATAGGGTGTAATAAGAACCCTAGGGCAACTCCTTATCTATCTGGACAGGTGTTGGTGTTCATGTCCATGAATGGACACCATGTTCTCTTTCCATTATGTATCTAGACATGGGTTTCTGCATTATGAGTTTGCCACTCTCCCACTACTATTTGGTGATATTGGGAAAAACCCACAGCACACTAAACTGCAGATAAATCTTATTTTTCTTTGAAATTGAAATTATGATAGTGCCACTAGTCGATTCATAAAATGTTGATTAGTCCCAGATTGCTTCTTCCTTGAAATTATGACAATGCCACTAGTCGATTCAGTTTATTATGGAAACTAACCAGCTTGTCCTGGTGAACTGAACAAACCATACTATCTATTTTTGTTGCAGGGAAAGAGGCGAAAGATCGACCAGGACCTGGCGACCTAGCTAAATGACAAGATAGTAATCCAAAGGGAGAAGCAGAATTCCTAGAAACTGGCCTTTGACCAACTGCGCGCTGAACTCGTGGTCCTTTCTGACAGGTGCCCAGAAACTGAAGGAGTTAAACGCCGGCTGGGCGAAGCTACACAGTGAAGGTCGCACCTCGGCTAGGAAGCAAACGGAGATCATGAAAGGGATCTTGAAGGAAAATCGTATGGCTACAGACAAAATTCTCCAACCCGTGACGGAGCGCTGGAACCTACAGCTAAAGCACGACATAGTACTGAAGGAGCTGGCCAATCTTAGTGAGGAAAACAGGCAGCTCTGGGCTAGGCTCACTTGAATACAACATATGTCTATTTAGTACTGAACTGCCTGGTTTATCCTCTGCAGTGGTGATTTTGTAAGCGTGAACTTAACTATATGCACGATATGTGTGTTCGTCTGAAATTAGTTTTCTCGAGGATTGAGTTTGGCTTAGTTCAGAAAGCACAACTGCAAGTCTTACAATTAACTAGTTTCAGGCATTGGCACAACATAAATTATTCATCTCGAATTTCCTTTATCCTCTATAGTCTGTCCTTGTTCACCCTCGCGCGCCTTCTTCAGTTCCTTCAACAGATCCGCAATGCAGTACTCTAGCTTCTTCTTGTCTTCCCTGAGCTGATCCCTCACCTTTTCTGCATTATGAATCAACAACCTGTGACTATCTTGAAGCATCTTTGCAGTTCCAACAACCAAGCTCCCATCGATTCCGTCAGTTAGCTCTGACTACAAATTCTCAATTTCTTGTTCCAGCTCCTTATTTCGTACCGACAACTTGATTTTTTTTAGCTGCATCACTTACATCAGTAAATCTCCCCGACTTTCCAACTCATACATCTCCCATAACTGTGCCAAACATTTCTTAAGTGCATCTGGCCACTCAATATCCACCCACTCTACTGCTTTACACACCGGGCCAACCTAAAAACACACACACTATAGTGTTATGAACATGCACGATACATCTTACTTCATGTCACAGTTGCACATAATGTAAACAAACCTGATTTGTACAGCCCAAAAACCTTCTCCCGTTACTGCCTTCGAATGCAACATATCTCCTCAGTTTTATCCCATGGTCACATGGCACTTCTCCATCGAGATCTAGGCCCTCCCATTTGGAGTCGTAGATTGTCTGTGGTACCTATAGGTAAATGCAAAGCTGAAATCGAACATGATTGCATGCACATATGGAGCTCAGATCGGCAGATTTACCATTGCCTAACCCTAGCCCGAGAAAACAGAGAACTCACATCGTGGAAGGAATACTCGATGTCGGAGAGAAGGTTGTCGCTGCTCGACTGGTCGTCCTCGCCGTTCAAGGACAGCATGGCGAATGCGTCGTCGCAGGCGACGGCGTCGGCATCGGCGGCGAGAGAGAGAGAGAGAGAGAGAGAGAGAGAGAGAGATAGAGAGAGAAAGAGAGCAGCCCTTCTACCGCTGCAACAATGACTAAATTGGCATGGTACAATAGTTTAATGGATACAATGCCCTTTCCCTGGATTACTGTCTCCTGCCTGATATGGATTCTCTTGACACATTCTCATTTCAAATAATAAACCTGCACTCCCTCCATCCCAATTTCATCTAAAGAAACAAAATCATGTCAACTACAAGGTACTTATGCATCACTTCTTTAGTCATGGTTTCACAAAACATCACATTACAATCTCTCAACAAACATAATCACAACATGGTTTCACAAAACATCACATTACAATCTCTCAACAAATGTAATCACAGAAACAAGTATATTACATCAACTCAAGAAACAAAATCATGTCGACTACAAGGTACTTACACATCACTTGTCCTGTCATGGTTTCGCAAAACATTACATTACAGTCTCTCAACAAACAAAATAACAGAAATAATTATAGTACATCATCTCAAGAAACATAATCATGTCAACTACAATGTATTTATGCCTCACTAGTCCAGTCATGGTTTCAAAAAACATTACATTACAATGTCCCAACAAACATAATAACAGAAACAAGTACGGTACGGCATCTTAAGAAACATAATCATGTCAACTACAATGACTTATGTCTTATTACAACAATGATGGTTTCTGTGAGTGACATGTCCGAAAATCTAAACAGCCCGCACAGCATTATATCACAATCTCTCAACAAACATAATCACAGAAACACGCTCTAAATGCAACAGCAGTCAATATTACAAATACAGGTAGGGGAACCCCGCAGTCCATATGACAAGCCTAGGGTAGCAGCTCTCATCAGATCTCATCAACGTCGACCACCTCATTCTGTTCAGCCACTACAGGGGCATCTACGTCCACTATAACATGTTCAACAACATCAGAAATGGTACCAAGGAAGAACACCTTCCTGGTTCACTTCTTAAGTTGCATAATCTGCATAAGATCTTCAGTATCCAAAACATCTATGAATTGCTGCTTCTTATGATGCCACCACTGGAGTTTTACCATCTGCTTAGGGCCAATACTGATTTCCTTACCGATCATCTCTCTCATTTCATCAAGAGTTATGTTTTTGGAATCGCCAGTGATCTCCACAGTACATGACGAAACTGGTTATTAACTCCCTCATCAAGTTTTGCCATGTATGAATCCACCTCTATGCGTATACTGAACTTATCTAGATCAGCATCTATTGGTTCGTATTCTCTAGGAGCAGAAGCTCTGGCAGCAAGATCTCCAGCATCTGCATACATATCATCAAACTTTCACCTTAAGATCAGCTGCACAACACTCCCAAACCATCTGAAGCTCATGGGAGTGCTCAATTTGCTGATAGGTATCATTCATGTTGCGCCACACCAATTATGTCCTCTGTCTATGTAACACCCTCGAATCGGCCCTATGCTAGTTTCAGCGATTACCGCCAAACACGCATAGAAACGATTCAAGGATGCCCACCAGGCACTTGCGTGCGGGTGGAGAACGAAGTAATACCATTACACATTAGTCCACGATGGAACCCACAAAACATATATATACAACAACTACTCCATGAGTCAAGAATACAGATAAACAATACAAAGATCCAACTCACCTTGAAAACAATAGAACATCCGAGTATGGACAAGATGCAAATGGGGCTAAGAGCCCTAAAGAATAACCAATGGCGTCCATAACCCTGCCCAGGCCCAGCCGGACGGTAACCCTGCTAACGATGTCGAACTTATACCTGTTAAACAAAAGGGGTGCTGACAAAGGGCGAAGGAAAAAGAGGAGCGTCAGTACTGAGGCCAGTATACGGCGAGGCTAAAATTCGAGGGCTCTCGCCTACATAGGTATGGTGCACTGAAGCGACAGTGAAGCATGCACTAAACAACCTATAGAGACTCGATAAACTGTCGGCTATTAGAGAGAGATAAGAAAGACCTATTCGGAACCAACCTTATACTAACACAATCATACCCATCCTGGCATTCCCCCCTCGAGACCAAATGAGGAAGCCAAACCGAGGAACTCACACAGTTGGCAGTTTTATTCATTCCATTATAGTTGAAGCACTTACTAGTCAGATATAGATAGCATGAGTCATCCTAATAGCATAAGTAGTGGGCAGTTTTAGTTAACCATTCAGTTGTAGTTGAAGTACTTACTAGTCAGATACAATTAGCATGTGACATCCCAAACCCAGCAGTTGTTGGCACTTTTATTTCATTCCATTGGAGTTGTGATACTTACTAGGCAGGTATAACATGACACGATACACCCCAGTTCCACCAGTTGTTGGCACTTTTATTATCCATTCCATTGTAGTGAAGTTGATTACTAGTCACATATTAAGTCAAATTTATAGCACTACTTTAGTTATGCTTGTCTATGATCGAGATACTGTGCTCCAAGTCGTCCATAACAGCGGACACGACTTTCAGAAAGATTTACCCTGCAGGGGTGCACAAATAGCAACACACACATGATCAACCTCGGAAAAACCAAATCGAAACCCAATGAGGCTTTCACGACAAAGCAATCACAGGATTCATAAAAGATTTCAGGGGCCCACCCCACTAAGCTACCCGCAACGAAGTTGGCCGGCTCCGGAACGGTCCCAAGGTTTGTGACGATGGCTGTAAACGACTGGGAACCCGAAAGTGTGACTACGCTTATCGATACCGCGAAAACGTGGCACGATCCAAAATAGTACAGGTGCTCCACGCACAATCTTAAATAAAGCAGTAAAGCATGGCATAAGTACAGGATAGTAATAAAGCCCCAAACTAGTTTGTGGCCCCAAGAAATAAGAAATGAATCAAGCTCTGGTTAAGGGGGATCCATAGGGTCTCCCGGATGTGGATAGTGTGAATAATCAAGGAACAGGTATCAAGTACTCGGGGCCTACGGGACACAAGTGGACATGAAAAACCAAATAGCATATATTGCCCACCGGTGCCTATTTCATTAGTTATCCCAGCAATTTAATAGTTGTATTTAAAGTCATGATCCTCTCCACCGTAAAGCATATGACAACATTCCAACAACTGTGTGGTACTTCACGACACGGGATCGCACCTGAGCAAGCGACTACGACTCGCAAGACCATCTATCTACCAAACAACAGGTAATAGGAGGTGTCCAAGGCAATATAAATGCTGCACGGAATATATCTGGTACGACACACTAAAGCATCGTGACACGGATAGAAATAGATCAACAGGAGGAAATAAAGACTATAAATGCAAAATAGGTAGAAAGAGGGAGAATGTTTGCCTGGAAACACTGCCGAAGGTTCATTATCTGAAGGACTTGTCGATACTCGCATCCACTCAACGGCCTAATCCACAAAGAAGCAAATCACTAAAAGAAACACCGGATGCACTATTTAATACTATGGCAGAAGATCGGGGATGATGTATGTATGATGCATGCCATGGCAAAGATGCGGTGCAATTAGGCAATATTAAGCGGAACCGGGTCCCGAATATTAATTAGAAGATTCAAGTTATTTAGGTACCTCGCAATTTAAATGTTGCATTAACAAGGAAAACATGGCATCGGTTCGCTATATAAATTTAAATGGAGGCGAGTATAAGACTAAAATAGCCTTCATATGGACTCCATATTTAATTATGAGGTGAATCGACAAAGTACCCACAAACCCTAAAATATGTATGTGACATGAACAATTTAATATGCAACAAGTATATGTCATTTATAAAAATAGGGGTATCGGATCAGGTTCACACATAGGGTTCATCGATCTTGGGTTTCGAAGATTCGGCGAGGTTCGGGTCTCGATGGGATCGGCCTTCGAGTCGAGGCTTCGGGGCTTCGGAGATGTGGACCTTGGCGTTCCATGATGTAGGTCTAGGGGTTCCGGCTTCAGGTCGCTGGCAAACTTGAAGCGGCACCGGGTACTCGCGGTTCTGTACAAGCATCGGAGATCTTGACGTCTACAGCAGGACATCAAATAAGCAAAGATCTTGTCAGCAGTATCTTGATTGCCTGATTATGTGTACTCAACACATGGTAGTACTGCATCTTTGGGATTCAGGGTCACTTAGTCTATTTAGGAAATTCACAAGAGATTGGAGACGCATAGGAAAATACTTACCCTACCATTGGCCTATAGGGACAACATCACGAGGGATGGCAACAGAAACATGGAAAAGCGGTTGTTGCCCTTGTGTAGGCATGCCGGAAGAAGGAAGACATGGGCCTTGGGCGGCCTAGCGGTATCGTCATGCTCGCGGTGGAGTTGTGGAGCTCGTGGACGGATATAAGGCAGCGCTAGGGATGATGTAGAGGTCGCGCATACGCGCAAGGCCGATGATGGCCATCGGGCCGAGGCGGTGATCCCGTGGCGTCGGTGTGGAGCACGCGGGCTGCGGACGGAGGAAGGCGGAGGAGCTTGGCCGACGCGCCGGGAACGAGAAGGCGGTTGTGGTGGCCGGAGATAGGCCTCGACGGGGCAAGACGATACGTGGCAGGCGCGCATGGTAGCTGGGAGACGGGGGCCGCGCGCAGCGGCCAGCGCATGCGGCGCACGTAGCCGAGTTCCGCGATGGTCGAGCCCGATGCAGGGCCACGGAGGAGAACCGCGTCGGCGGTGGGTTTGCAGGGACGGCGGTGGTCGTTGCACGAGGCGGCCGAGGCTTGCAGGTGGCGGCATGGCGGGGGAAGAGGCGCTGCGTTGCGATGCAGAGAGAGAACGGCGGGATCAGGGAAGACGCGGGGGTAGGTGAGGGGAAATAGGGGCGTACGCGAGGGGGAGCAGGGGAAGGGGGGGTCGGTGAATGCGGGCGGAGGAGATCTCAAGGCGGGCGGTAGCTGGTAGATAGGGGTTGCGGGGTGGTTTCCGGTTCGCGCCGTCACGATGCGAGCGGGGCCAGGGTGGGTCGTGCGATCAGGGGTGTGCGGGGCGGGTGCGACGCACGCGCTATGTGTGGTGCGCTGTCGTGCGGGGGTGGTGGCGGCTGGCAGGTATGGGTTGTGGCGACGGCAAGGGGAGGGAAGTGGGTAGGATCAGGTGTAGGTCTAGGGTTTAGCTGGGATAGATTTTTAGACGGCCTGGGTAGTAGGTAGTCTGGCCCAGTTAGACCTCTGGTCTGATCGGCTAGACTGCCTCCCCGGGATTTTATAAAATATGTTTTTGTTTATTTATTTCGTTTTAAATATTCTTTTAAGTAAATAGTTTAGCAAATAAAATATCCGTAAGAGACCGGGTTTTACATTTGAAATACAGAGGGGGTATTAGAAAACACAGATAGGCTTTTGGAAAATAGTTTTTGGCAAACATATGCATGATGACATGACGATGCTCAAATGCAATGTGGCATGATGACATGAGCATGCGGTCATGATGATGCACGAAACAGAAATAACAAGCAATTTTCTAGTAGTAGTTTTATCGGGGTGCTACAATTCAACACCACTAACAATGGATCTTGCCCTCGAGATCCACCTCATGGTACAGGGAAGAAGGATGATGATCGGAATCTTCTCGCTTTGTGTAGATCCTCGCGACACCACTAACAAAGATTCTTGCTCCATCTTGAAATCGGCGACACAACCAGTAAGGGGTCGGTGCTCACGTTCATCGAGAGAACGCTCTGAATAAACAAAGGTCGAAGGTAAAAGTATCAAAGATAAGGCCACCTTTAACTTCCGTGGAAGGAGTATAAATTGCATTGATCCACCAATTCAATGTGCAGAGCGAATGATAAGAGTAGTGGTATGGTCGCGACTCCATCCCGCACTCAAAGCATTACTATGTACATGAATAGACGAATTATGCAACCCACTCTTGAATTCAGACTGAAGATCTTGACAAATCATGTTTGGAAACAAAGGAGTGATGCAGGCTCTTCATCAGATCTAGCGTAGATGATGTAGTCGCGGTTGAAAAACACCAAAGGATACAAAGAATGATTCAGTAGATTTTGATCCACCAAAAGGTACAACAAATGAAGGGTACTCAGATAGCACAAAGACCAGATGTGGAAACACCGTTGCAAGAGGAAGGAATCGAAACCCTGAAGTACGACGGAAACCCAACCACGAGAATTCCTGGACTTGAAGAAAAGATAAGAGGGCAGATACAAAACACGCAGAGGTAAGAGGAGAATAGAAGAGGGGTAAGGAGTAAAAGCATACCTAATCAGATCTATCCAACCGATTTTCAAAAATAGTTTTGACACTCTACAACATGCGTTAGCTAGGTTATCGTACAGGCTGGACCAGTAGGGTATCGCAACTACTGAGCTCTGATACCACTTTGTAACACCCTCGAATCGGCCCTATGCAAGTTTCAGTGATTCCTGCCAAACCCGCATAGAAACGATTCAAGGACGCCCACCAGGCACTTGCGTGCGGGTGGAGAACAAAGTAATACCATTACACATTAGTCCATGATGGAAACCCACAGGACATATATATACAACAATGACTCCATGAGTCAAGAATACAGATAAATAATACAAAGATCCAACTCACCTTGAAAACAATAGAAATCCAAGTACGAACAAGATGCAAATGGGGCTAAGAGCCCTAAAGAATAACCAATGGCGTCCATAACCCTGCCGAGGCCAAGCTGAAGAGTAACCCTGCTAACGATGTCGATCTTATACCTTTTAAACAAAAGGGGTGCCGACAAAGGGCGAAGGAAAAATAGGAGCGTCAGTACTGAGGCCAGTACACGGCGAGGCTAGAATTCGGCGGCTCTCGCCTACATAGGTATGGTGCACTGAAGCGACAACGAAGCATGCACTAAACAACTATAGAGACTCGATAAACTGTCGGCTATTAGAGAGAGATAAGAAGACTATTTGGGACCAACCTTATACTAACACAATCATACCCATCTTGGCATTTCCCCCTCGAGACCAAACGAGGAAGTCAAACCGAGGAACTCACACAGTTGGCAGTTTTATTCATTCCACTATAGTTGAAGCACTTACTAGTCAGATATAGAAAGCATGAGTCATCCTGATAACATAAGTAGTGGGCAGTTTTAGTTAACCATTCAGTTGTAGTTGCAGTACTACTAGTCAGATACAATTAGCATGTGACATCCCAAACCCAACAGTTGTTGGCACTTTTATTTCATTCCATTGGAGTTGCGATACTTACTAGGCAGGTATAACATGACACGATACACCCCAGGTTCCACCAGTTGTTGGCACTTTTATTATCCATTCATTGTAGTGAAGTTGATTACTAGTCACATATTAAGTCAAATTTATAGCACTACTTAGTTATGCTTGTCTATGACCAAGATACTATGCTCCAAGTCGTCCATAACTGTGCACACGGCTTTCAGAAAGATTTACCCTGCAGGGGGGCACAAATAGGCAACACACACATGATCATCCTCGGAAAAACAAAATCAAAACCGAACGAGGCTTTCACCGACAAAGCAATCACAGGATTCATAAAACATTTCAGGGGGGCATCCCACTAAGCTACCCGCAACAAAGTTGGTCGGCTCTGGAACAGTCCTAGGGTTATGACGACGACTGTAAACGACTGGGAACCTGAAAGTGTGACTGGGCTTGTCGATACCGCGAAAACGTGGCATGATCCAAAACAGTACAGGTGCTCCACGCACAATCTGAAATAAAGCAGTAAAAGCATGGCATAAGTACAGGATAGTAATAAAGCCCCAAACTAGTTTGTGGCCCCAAGAAATAAGAATGAATTAAGCTCTGGCTAAGGGGATCCATAGGGTCTCCCCGATGTGGATAGTGCGAATAATCAAGGAACAGGTATCAAGTACTCGGGGCCTACGGACACAAGTGGACATGAAAAACCAAATAGCATATATTGCCCACCGGTGCCTCTTTCATGAGTTATCCTAGCAATTTAATAGTTGTATTTAAAGTCATGATCCTCTCCACCGTAAAGTATATGACAACATTCCAACAATTGTGTGGTACTTCACGACACGGGATCACACCTGAGCAAGCGACTACGACTTGCAAGACCATCTATCTACCAAAACAATAGGAGGTGTCCGAGGCAATATAAAGGCTGCACGGAATATATCTGGTACGACACACTAAAGCATCGCGACACGGATAGCAATAGATCAACAGGAAGGAAATAAAGACTATAAATGCAAAATAGGTAGAAAGGGGGGAGAATGCTCGCCTGGAAACACTGCCGAAGGTTCATTATCCAAAGGGACTTGTAGATACTCACATCCACTCAATGGCCTAATCCGCGAAGAAGCAAATCACTAAAAGAAACACTAGATGCACTATTTAATACTACGGCAGAAGATCGGGGATGATGTATGTATGATGCATGCCATTGCAAAGATGCGGTGCAATTAGGGCAATATTAAGTGGAACCGGGGTCCCGACAATTAATTAGAAGATTCAAGTTGTTTAGGTACCCCGCATTTAAATGTTGCATTAACAAGGCAAAACATGGCATCGGTTCGCTATATAAATTTAAATGGAGGAGAGTATAAGACTAAAATAGCCCGCATATGGACTCCATATTTAATTATGAGGTGAATCGACAAAGTACCACACAAACTCTAAAATATGTATGCGGCATGAACAATTTAATATGCAACAAGTATATGTCATTTATAAAAATAGGGGGTATCAGATCAGGTTCACACATAGGGTTCATCGATCTTGGGTTTCGAAGATTCGACGAGGTTTGGGTCTCGACGGGATCGGTCTTCGGGTCGAGGTTTTCGGAGGGTTCGGATATGTGGACCTTGGTGTTCCATGATGTAGGTCTAGGGGTTCCGGCTTCAGGTCGCTGGCAAACTTCAAGCGGTACGGTACTCACGTTTCTGTCCAAGCATCGGAGATCCTGACGTCTACAGCAGGACATCAAATCAGCAAAGATCTTGTCAGCAGTATCTGATTGCCTGATTATGTATACTCAACACATGGTAGTACTGCATCTTTGGGATTCAGTGTCACTTAGTCTCTTCAGGAACCTTCACAAGAGATTGGAGACACATAGGAAAATACTTACCCTGCCGTTGGCCTATAGGGACAACATCACGAGGGATGGCAACAGAAACATGGCAAAGCGGTTGTTACCCTTCTGCACGCATGCCGGAGGAAGAAGGAATAAATGGTCCTTGGGAGACCTAGCGGCATCGTCTGCACTCGCGGTGGAGTTGTGGAGCTCGTGGACGGATAGAGGCACCGCTAGGAACGATGTGTAGAGGGCGCGCATTCGCGCAATTGCCGATGACAGCCATCGGGCCGAGGCCGTGAGCCCGTGGCATCGGTGAGGAGCACGCGGGTTGTGGACGGAGGAAGGCGGAGGAGGAGCTTGGCCGACGCGCCGGGAACGAGAAGGCGGTTGTGGTGGCTGGAGACAGGCCTCGACGGGGCGAGACGATACGCGGCAGGCGCGCAAGGTAGCTGGGAGACGGGGCCACGGCAGCGGCAGTGCACGCGGCGCACGCGGCCAGGTTCTGCAGTGGTCGAGCCCGAGGCAAGGCCACGGAGGAGAAGCGTGTCGGCGGTGGGTGGGTGTAGGGACGGCGGTGGTTGTTGCCGCGAGACGGCCAAGGCGTGCAGGTGGCGGTGCTGCGGGGGAGGGGAAGGCGCTGCGTGCGATGTAGAGAGAGAGAGCGGGGATCAGGGGAAGACGCGGGGTAGGTGAGGGAAATAGGGGCGTACGCGAGGGTGAGCGGGGGAGGTGGGGTCGGATCAACACGGGTGGAGATCTCGAGGAAGGCGATAGATAGGGTTGCGGGGGTGGTTGTCGGTCGCGTGTCGCGATGCGAGCGGGGCTAGGGTGGGTCGTGCAGGGCGGGTGCGACGCACGCGCTATGTGTGTGCACCGTCGTGCGGGGTGGTGGCAGCTGGCGGGTATGGGTGTGGGTGTGGTGGCGGCAAGTGGAGGGAGTGGGTAGGATCAGGTGTGGGTCTAGGTTTAGCTGGGATAGATTTTTAGATGGCCTGGGTAGTAGGTAGTCTGGCCCGGTTAGACCTCTGGTCTGATCGGCTGGACTGCCTCCCCGGGATTTTATAAAATGTTTTGTTTATTTATTTCATTTTAAATATTCTTTTAGTAAATAGTTTAACAAAAACAAAGATTCGGAAGAGACGGGTTTTACATTTGAATATAGAGGGGGTATTTAGAAAACACAGATAGGCTTGGAAAATAGTTTTAGGCAAACAGATGCAATGATGACATGACGATGCTCAAATGCAATGTGGCATGATGACATGAGCATGCGGTCATGATGATGCACAAGCATAAATAACAAAGCGATTTTCTAGTAGTGGTTTTATCAGGGTGCTACAGTCTAGAACCCCAAGGAATTCTAGCGGCAAGCATATCTACTAGTTGCGAAACAGACACAACCTCTTTGCAATTCACAAGTAGATGCACATCTTGCCCGAACACAACCCTCTCGCAACCAAAATCAAGTTTTGCAGTGTACTGCCGAACATGAACTGTGAACTCATATAGGTCCCTTGTATCAAAGATGTGACTAATTTGATTAAAAGGAGAACATTTCAGTTCATTCGATTCTATTATGCCGTAACTAATCTACTTGCAAGATTAGGCACAAATAAGAAAAATTCACCTCTCGCTCTTCTCTCGGGTTTTTTTCTTCGAGATCTGGGTGCTGCATCCGCCCACCGGAGCCGAACAATCCGCCGCCGGCCTTGCTTTTCTCTTCACCCGACTGCTCGTAGGTACTTGGGAGCAGAATCCTTGTTGGCCTCCTCACTAACCGGGGCTGAAGTCCTCGCCGCTGCTACGCGTTGAGCCCCAGATTTGGGCCCCGATGGACCCGAATCAGTCAGCGACGTAGCTACAACCTTCGCCTTGCAAGACATGCCATGCCGCTACCGTCGGATTCAGTGTCAGGGGAGGGAGAAAAAAGGTCCTCCGCTACCGGCAGATTAAGGTTCGGGGAAGGGAAGAAAAGGGACCGCTGCCGCCGCAGCAAGATTTAGTGTCGAGAGTAGGAAAGTACAGTAATGGATTTGCCCTTATGACACGTGCATGGTGGCTAAGAAGAGTGACCAGCGAAGGAGGTGCACAGCAGGAACTAGTGTAACGGAATATCCTGACTTAACGGGCGCGATTTGAAAATATTGGGTTTGGCCATCATTCACTCGAAAGACCCCTCTCAGCAATTGGCACCCCAACTTTTCGAATCGCGGTGATAAAAATCAACTTGGGTACCGCGTTGCCTAGGCGACCCAACTTTTGGGTCGCAAAATGATATTCTCAGGTGGAGTGTGCTTTTGCTAGCTGAATCGTTGGCACCCATTGCATGCCTTCACCATTTGCTCGGCGTCTTCCAGCGTAGTAGGCTAGTAGAACCCATGGTGGAATGCCTTTGCCACTATGGCTCACGATGATGCGTGGTGGCCGTGTTCGCCTTGGTGAATGTCCGCCAGCAGCCGGATTCCTTCCTCTTGGCTCACGCGGCGCTGATAGATTCCTCTGATGCTGCGCTTGTACAACTTGTTGTTGATGATGGTATGCGCACTTGCTCTGCGCTTTACTTGTATTTCCTTGACCTCTTCGTCAGACAGCTCCCCTTTTGCCAGGAAAGTCATGAACGGCTCGGCCCATGCGGGAGTTTTCTCGATGGTGTATATGGTCTCCATGATCAGCTTGATTTTCTCGTGCAAGATCGGCCTACCTTCGTTGGGTGGCCTACTGGGTGGAAGAGCGAAGCTGGAAGTCCCTGGGCTACTGGAACTGGCTGGGATTACCAGGGCCTCTGACCCTGCAGTCCCCAGGATTGGTGCCGCAGTCCCCGTGTTTGATGCGGCAGTCCTCGAGAGTTTTGCAGCAGTCTCTAGCTGCTTGGAGCGGCAGTCCCCAGGTCCGCGTCCAGTATGATGGAGTCGGATTCTGGAGACAGCGTGATGGATAGCTTGCGCAGGTGCTCGAGGGAGACTCTGATGACTGCAAGTGCACAGATCGTTTGTAGCTAGTTTCGAAATAAAGATATCGATCCCATAGGGAGCAGGAGTCTGTCAAGTCTAATGATTCTGAAATAAATATTATGATAGAAATGCTAAATAAAGTTCTAAGTGACAAGATAAATGCGAGTATTGTGTAAAAGGGCGTTTTTTGGTTTTAGGTATAAGAGCAACAATAGAGTAAAGTAAAACAACTGAATACAAAAAGTAAGTATCACGTATGTAATAGAGATTGGAACTACAATAGGGAAAAAGTGTTCTCAGGGAGTAGCAGATACACCACTAGCATTATAAGGAGCTAAGATAAAGTTTATTATCATGAAGATTCTCAACTATGTATGTGTGGGAGGAACTCCGTATTTGGACAAATAGGCAGCAACCGCTGCTCACATCATCCTTATAACCACAGCAGTCAGCAATCGACATCAATTGAATTGCTGCGCTATTAAGGGACGTAATCCTGTAGGACGTATCCATGGCATGGATAGTGTTCCATGACTTTCCTCAGTTTCCCAAGTTGATACGTAAGGAGTGCCAATAGCTTTATAGTCACTGTAAGTGCTAGCACGCCTCCGTCTACTAACAAGTAGTTCCCTCCATCATGTCCCCATGAGAGGCAAATATGAGAGGTCGACTTCTCTCAACATCAAGATGTAGAAAATCTAACAGATGGTCATAGAGATGAATATCATAATATACTTTATCTTATTTCAATCTCATACTAGAGTTTCTCCATATCCCCAAGAACTAATGATCTACTTAGACATGGAGGCAATCAACATCATGGCAATATTAATGGAATCTATCATAGATGAATAGTACTTGTATAAATACACAATGAGTACAGAAATTATGACAAGATCTAAACAAGATGTAGATGGGATGGATGAAGATGGTGGTGATGCAGCGGTGATGATGAAGATCGATGCTTAGCCTCCCGGATCTGTGCAGGGTGAAGATGGACCCCGGTGGATGAGTTACCTCTAGATGCCTTCTGGAGGTGAGGTTTCTGTGATTTCTAGGTGTTTTCTCTATCGTCTCTCTGATCTAGTTGCACGGGGTGAAACTATTTGAGGAGGCGGAGGAGGCGCCAACTATACGGCCGAAACTATATGGCCGGAATATTTATTCCGGTCATATAGTTTGTCATTGAACCCTCTGTCTCCTTTATTCACTTCTGGTTTTTCTTCTTGTATTATTAATATTTCCAAATAAGCGATTTACATTGTTTTGACTCCTTTTCTCCACAGTACAACTGCTCCAAGAATTGTATCCATTGGATCCATCATCTATCTTGATCCTGGTGAAAACATACAAAAATGTGCGCGCGAGCACCGTAAAATACCAAGATCCTACATCTACAATGCAAAATAATAGTTTAAAACATGATGCAAATATGCACTCATCAACTTCCCCAAGATTAGACTCTTGCTCATCCCGAGCAAGTTAGCTTAATGGATGTGATCCTCATATTCATGAAGCCGAGTCGAGATAAAATAATGAGGCAGTTGCAGCATGTGTTCATCATATACGATACATAGGAATAAGTTCATGAATAGTACCTTACTCGAACCATCTGAATAGTATTAGTAGGCTTCCACACCTTAGTGATCAATAGTTCATAAAACATGAATCTCAACATAATGTAAAAGTATCTGGTACAACCGAATGTGTTAGCGATGTAGTCCCAAGTGTTTTAGGATCAACGTATTCACTTGGGATTCAAAATATCAAAAGCGTCTCTTTGTCATACTACAATACAGTGGTATGCCTATTTGCTCTTTGCACACTCGCTATTTTTCTGTTTTCTCTTTCTATATATATGATCACACGTTTGTTTAAGTTTTGTGCAATGAAGCTAGCCATACATTCCACTTCATGTAGGAATCCAAAGTTTAACGATCTCAATTACCAAATTCTAATTGTATATGAAGCATTTTTATGACTTAAAGATTCTACTTGACTTGTTCCCACTCTAGTTTTATAGCACTTTCATTTTCCTTTGTTCAAGGTTTATTTTTCAACTTAACTGATTAGATAATTTTTCTTTCTTTGTAAATCAAACCATGTTCTTACAACATATTGACCAAATTATATGTGTATGTTCCATTAATACCAATGGTGTGGAAGACTCCATTGCTATCATCAAGTGCAAGTAAAATTATACTCAAGCCATTCATATATCCAATAAAACAAACACAAACTCAATATTGCTCCATATATAATAATAAACTCGGAATTTCATTAAAGGGATCGACTATTCCTGAAGGGGATTCTAATGATGCAAATTTATTGCTAGTTTGAACTAATGCAAAAAAAACTTATAACATAGATACAAGGTCTTAAAGATCTCCCCAAGCTTGGAATCAAGCCAGGTGGGATCAAATAATCCCTTGCGATTATTTGATACCGTGATTGTTGTAGATCATTGTGGCACCATGGCATGTAACACCGTGGTGCGTAGCTTCTTGTTGGTCCTCCAGAGCAGTAGTAATGCGGCTGTAGCACCTGCACATATTAGATTGCAGAGTGTCCACTCTATCTACGAGCTTAGTCACCAATGGGAGGAGATCTTCCTTCTTCTCCATCTCATTGAGATGGTGACGGACTTCAACGCGATGGAGTAGCTCCTGCTTCTGATATATCTCTAGTGCCCGCACGCGATCCTTGGTTCTGGGGACAGCTTCTTCTTCCTCATCCATAATGGATGGATCGGGGAGTGGAAACCGTACCTCCACTCTTCTTGAGGCTTAACCTTCATCCAAGCACCAATGGTTGGCTCCGAGAGTGGTGCCTTCGCTCCCTTGCTAGCACCTGCACCAATATTAGATAATTCCTTACGCTGTGCGGCCTTGGATCCATGGTGATGAACTTGACCGTCTCCACACACCCTTTCCATGCGGCTTGTGATCCTCTCTTTCTTGTTGAGCTCTCTTCATCGCCACCCAATCGGTCAGGTGGATCATAAACGTCACGGTAGATGTAGACGTCAACAATGTCATCATCGGAATCGTTGTTGAAGTAGCTTGGCTCGGCGTACTCCTTGTACCTCGGGCTAAACCTCTCCACCTCCTCGCCATCATCCTCCATGGACGGCTGCTAGAGAGGTCCCTGGAAGGAGCAATGAGCCCCACGGGTTTCCCACCGCCTAGAACGGGATAACGCATTGCTAGATTGATTCCTATAGATTATGGTTAGAGAGAGACGATGGCAGTATATAAGGGGGGTCAGAGGTCGGTAAAACTCGCGTGAAACACCAAATGTCGCCCAAGAAAAGAATCTTAACAAAACAGGGAAAGAAATCACGGATTTGGAAGTGTCCTGCTGCGTAACAACCAACTATACGGGTGCGGGCCGTATAGCTCCGGCCGTATAGTTGTTCCGGGCAGATATTTCCAAATATCTCGAGTCCAGGTCGATTAAATCACGACTCGGAATCGACAATAACGTTTTTTATGATAAAAACAAAAGGACAAAACGAAAAGTGTTTATGAGTTTAACGACCAACTATATAGCCGAAAATTTTGGCTTTGGTCAAAAAAATCGAAAGTATCTAAGAGTTTAACGACCAACTATACAGCTGGAATTTTGGTTCTGGTCGTATAATTGTGACCGTATAGGCTCAGATGTCGAAAAAAATTTCACGAAGATGATACAGAGAGTTTAACAACCAACTAACAGCGGGAGCTTCTCTCCGGTCGTATAGTTCCGCCCATATAGTGGTAAAAACCTCTCTAAAATTCAGAAAAACATAAGGAATTCAAAGGCAAAAAATTTAGAAGTAAATTTGTGAAAACAAATCACTTATTTGGGTAAGAACACTTACCTTGCACTTGCCGTTTGCTTATTCGGGGATGATGAAAAGCTCCTCCAACAACAAAGACTGCTCCTCTTTGGAGGGATTGACCTTAGTTCATTGAACAATTCTCGTAAAAAAATCACCAGGACTAAAGTTCGTTTCAACAAGATTTGTGTCTTGCTAGGCAAATATGGACACTGCATCTAACATCTTTATTTCTTGCTCTTCATAATCTATAACTCAAATTCTTGAAGTGAAAGAATCCAAAGTTCAGTCTTGGCTTATGGTCTTTCCTCTCAAGGAGTTCTTTTAAACCATCACAATCCGTATGAACTCTTACCTTTGCATCAACTATGTAAGAATGAAATTTATCACAGAGAAAAATACAGCAAAAAGTTCCCTTTCTTATTTAGGGTATTCTTCCAGTGCCATTTAAAGTTCTACTAGCATGATGTATAATGTTAAATATGCGACCATATTTTGTCCAGAGTTACTCCTACAGCATCATCACTAGCTTCAAATATAAGTCGTCAAAGGTTGTATGGCAGATAGGTGGGTTTATAATAGGAGCTGGGATAAAGCATTTTTGAGTTTATCAAAGGCTTCAAGACCTTTATCATCAAATTAAATCTTACCCCTTTTGTAGGAGGTTAGTCAAAGGTTTAGATATTCCAGAGAAATTTCTAATAAACCTTCTATAAAAACCCACATGACCAAGGAAACTTCTTATACCTTTAATATCCCTTGGTTGTGGCATTCTCTCTATTGCCTCAACCTTAGATCTATCAACTTCAATTTCCTTACCTAATACCTTGCATCCAGGACTATACCTTCTTTGACCATAAAATGGCACTTCTCCCAGTTTAGAACAATACTGGTTTCTTCGCAACGCTGCAAAACTCTTTTGAGATTATCCAAGCAACTAGTAAACGAAGTTCCATAGATGGAAAAGTCATCCATAAATACTTCCATTATAAGTTCTATAAAATCCGCAAAAATGCAGTCATGCATCTTTTAAAAGTAGCTGGAGCATTACATAAACCAAAAGGCATACGTCTATAAGCATGTAAAC